>JABCPU010000369.1:0-66562 GCA_016800925.1 Suillus spraguei | reverse complement strand
TTATTAATCGCAAGGGCGAGCTAAAGCTTGGTGACTTCGGTCTAGCACGCGCATTCGGCGTGCCAGTGAACACATTTTCCAACGAGGTACGTTGATATATGGCGAGTCTCCCTGCGGCACAGCTGAGGTTTGAAATTAGGTCGTCACACTATGGTATCGTGCACCAGATGTACTTCTTGGATCACGCACGTACAATACATCAATTGATGTGTGGTCCTGCGGATGCATCTTCGCGGAGATGATATCTGGAGTGCCTCTCTTCCGTGGCCGTGACAACCAGGATCAGTTACTTCATATCATGCGCATTGTCGGCACGCCGGACGATCGAGTTCTGAGGAAGATAGCGACTGATTCAGTGAGATCCCTTGATTATGGCGAGAAGTGGGGGATGCTCATTTCTCTTCCAGCCCGAAATTACCCTAAAGCAATACCCAAGATACCCAAAGATTTCCTTTGCCCAAGTGCTCCCTAAGGCCTCGCCACAAGGTATTAATCAGGCCTAGATTTATGAGGCCTGGACTGACAGTGATGCAGCCCTCGACTTACTTGAACGTCTCTTCAATTTGATCCCGCCAAGCGTATGACGGCCACTGAAGCCCTTTCGCACCCTTACTTTACCTCCACCGTGGCCCCTGCCTACGGCCCGAGTTCGACTCCAGGGTCAATGCCACCCCCTCAATTCAATTTTCCTCATCCTCACCCCATGCACAACAGCAGCAGCAGCAACAGCAGCCTCAACAGCAGCAACCCCACAATCCAATTCCTCCACCAGGGTCTTCGTCTCAAATCTCAATAACCCCGTCGTCAGTCTATCCACATGGCCAGCAGCAGCCCATGTACAGCAGTCAGGACGCTGCAAGGATGCAGGCGCAAGTTCAAGCTCAGGCTCAGGCTCAGGCCCAGGCAATGGCCCAGGCTCAGGCTCAGGCTCAGGCTCAGGCACAGGCTCAGGCACATGCCCACGCACAAGCTCATATGAATCAACAGGTCGCGCCTGGATACCCTGGAGGGTTTCCTGCGCAGTATCAGCAGCATGCACGATAGTGACGCAAAGCTTTCTGGTGATGTAGAAAATTTGATATGTATTTGATGATTCCCCCTTTTTCTTAGGCATTGTCATTGTTCCTGTTATATGTATTGCCACCTCGGGGATAGAAGAATGTTGTATTCAGTAGTCTTGTAACACAGATGTCACTTTACGTTTCGTCCACGGGGAGTTCTACGTTTTGTGAGCTGACGGTTGAAATAGAGGAACAGTAGGCGAGGTTGCTTTACAAGGAGAGGTTCCAAAAGAGAGTTGCCCCTTGTAATTCACAGCATCTCGAACACCCTTGTCTTGGATCATCGAAATTAATCTAGATGCGACCCTTCAAATGAATGCGGCCCCCCTTAAGTGTCAGGCAGAGTACACGTTTAACTGATCCGAGAAGGATAATGCGCGACCAGTCTATGAAAGGGCTTTGAGATTCTGGCGAGAAATGATATGCATGCACAGATGGGGTAATGACACATGGTCACGCGCCTTTTGTTTCCTTCGGTGCCTTGCCAAAAGTTTACCAAGTGGCTCACGACTATAAAACCAACTCACACATCCAGTATAACATATATCTAACAATCCCCATTGCCTGCATAGCGAGAATTATACATTAATGTCTACATTCGACAATCTCATTCAGGACTTGACTCGTGACATATGTCGAGTGCAACCAAAAGACGCCCTCCAGTTCTGCGCTAGCTGGTTTCAGTCTCGACTGGAAGAGCAGCGGACGCGAACACGAGACGTACTGCAGCAACGTGGTCTCTCCACAGTTCATGAGCTACCATCCGAGTTCTATTTGGACTCTCCTGTTAATGCCGGCCCTCGTAATTCCACGCCCACTCCCATTTCTCCGTTTTCCCAGGTCTCTCAGCGTCGTGCATCCTCGCTCCATGCGGGTCTCTCGCACAGTCCGTTTGGGACTCTTAATGTGCCGGGAAATGCGCTTTTGTCCTTAGACACAAATGGGGCTTCCAATGGCATGCTTGCCCCGACGTTCACCCTTGATGGACGTGAATTGCCCCCAACCTCACCGCTAACTACTGATCCCAACGCATTCGCACGGTATGATGTGTCTTCAACGCCAACCATTTCTAATTCGTCTCTGGGCCTTGGAGATTACCTCCATGCGCCATCGGCTACCATATTGGCACGCCGCGTGTCAGTCAGTGCTGAGCCTATCGCGGTAAACAGTGGTCAGGACGACCCACTCCCTGTATTCCCCAAGACAGCCGACCAACTTCGCCGCATAAAATCATCCACTGCAAATAATTTATCTTTCCGTGATCTCGATGAGGAGCAGGAGACTGGCGTGCTTAATGCAATGCGAGAGCTTAACGTCGCCGCAGATGAAGTGATTATTCTGCAGGGAGATGTAGGAGAATACTTTTACGTCGTCGAATCAGGACTTTTCCACTGCTACGTCCACCCTGAACCGCTACCGCCGACTTGGCTGGCGGATACGGCAAACCATTCCTCGCTGCCCGAAAAGTTCCTCCAACCGGGATATCATCCTGTCTTTGGTCGAAAAGTTTTAGAGTGCGAGCCTGGAGATTCTTTCGGCGAGCTTGCGTTAATGCATGGTCATCCGCGTGCGGCGACCGTTCAGGCAATCGAGCCCTCCACTGTCTGGGCTGTTGACCGTATCACTTTCCGCACAATCATTTTGAAAGCAGCTCACAGGCGCAGGACGATGTACGAGCATTTCCTTTCCACTGTACCTCTTTTGTCCTCCTCGAACCAGGAGAACGTAGTAAAATAGCAGACGCCCTAGTCAGCAAAGTGCACTCTGACGGAGAAGCGGTTCTTCGGGAGGGAGAGATGGGAGATACTTTCTTTTTCGTAGAGGAAGGCGAGGCCATTGTTACCAAGACACAACAAGGAGAGGAGGGTGAGTACCGCGAGATTATAGTGGGCCGGCTGAAAAAGGGTGACTATTTCGGCGGTGAGTGTTTTGGTGTTGTTCTCTATCAATTCTTAAATAGTTGACGTGCACCTTAACAGAGCTATCTTTACTCAGACTTGAGCCTAGAGCGGCGACAGTGAGTGCGGTGCATCGAACAGATGCGTCGCAGCCGAAGTTGAAGGTCGCGGCGTTGGACACGCCTGCTTTCACACGACTGCTTGGACCTCTTCGGGAGATAATGGAGAGAAAAGCTGGAGAGAGGTATGGTCTTTCATCCAGGTTAATTCATTGATGAGAGGGGTTTTTGTGTATTATTCTTTCTTGACTTTATATACCCGGTGTCTTATAGTGAAATTATTGTATCCTCAGCCGTTATCGTCATCAGACGCCCTTATATCAGATATTTAACCGTGTCCGGGTGGTCTTTTACATAGTCGTATGTCATATCTTATGGTAGTCGTTCAAGTTGATGTCGACACCAATCATAGACTGACTAGTCACAAGTGTCTATTTAACAACAAGATATCCCGCTTCGTTTCTGTTGTTGTGATGCCAACCGAGTGGCCAATTATTATTGCTTATGCCGTTGAAATTTTGAAATTGCAAACAATGGTCTTATTATATGCGGAAGCACCGTTCATCACCATCGTTTCAACAACAACGACCAAATTTTAATCCCCACAGTCCTTTCTGGTTCTTCTTTCTTTTTTATTGGTTGCTTGCTTCAGACCGCCACCTGGATCTTCCTGTGGGTAAAGACTTTGCTGTCAGTTTGCTTGCTTCAAAGAAACTAACAACAAAAATTCAAAGAAATTGTCTCACCTATACACTCGCTCCATCTCATTTTAAAAAAAAAAATCATCAACGATTCCTCATGGACGGATGTAAGCGTTTTCTGATCATCTTAAAGTGATATTTTGACACCCTCAGCAGTAGGAAACTTATTGTAAGACGTTCCTTATGTAACAGTGAACTGCTAGCTGAAGTGACACCAGTGGTGGAGACGACACCCCGACCTCGGACCCTAACGAGAACCCTCTTGGCGGGATTGGTGGTGTTTTAAGCGGCATATTAGGTGGCGGGCCCACTACCACTACCACTCCTATGTTGAGATCTTCTACTATAGCCACGAGCCAACTCCTGACCTCTCTTTTCTAGATCTTCCAGATCTTCTCCCACTTCTAGCTCTTCTAGCACTTCCAGTACTCCTAGCACTCCCACCACCACTAGCCAAAAATCTAGTTCTAGCAGTACTCCCGTTCCCTCGTAAGCTACACATATATTGCAAATGGTTTCAGCAAACTGATCGGTTTGACCACCAGCACAAGTACCCCTTCAACAACATCCACGTCGGTATCCACACCGCAGTCCACATCTACACCTACGCCCACGCCTACATCCACTCCCTCGCTTACACCTACGCCTTCACCACACCCACTCCCGCATCATCCGCCTCTCTGATCGTTCTTACTTCAACCTCTGGCACCAGCGTTGTCTACGTGACTAGCACCGAGTCCAATTCAGCATCTGCCACTGATACAGCAGCACCCGAGTCATTCTTACAGAACAAGCCTCTGGAGGGCGGAGTATTCGCCTTAGTTGCAATCGTGATTATGATCATCATCTTCGTCGTCATCACGTACACCATCCGTCGTCGTCAGCGCAATCGCCTTGAAAACGACGTCGCAGATGCTATCACGTTCGACCCGACCGTGGCTCAGCACTATGGAGATGAGGAGAATGGAACGAACGCCTTTGAAAAAGCCAGGCTTAGTGGCAGCTCTTCAGGTCATGGTCATGGCTTTGGGTACGGTCCCCAGCCTGTATACGCGCCACCGGCCGTTCCTCAGTACGGTTACTACGGCTCACAAGGATATGAACAGCAGGCAGCTGCTTACCATATCCCTCCCACTCAAGGCCCCGTCTATAACCTTGGCAGTGCAGCTAATGCGGGTGGTGCGGCCAATATGGGTAGCGGTGGTGCGGCCAATACAGGTAGCGCCGTTGATTCAGGTAGCGCGGCCGATACGGTTGTTGCAGTCAGTACGGGTGGTGCCAACCTTACTCGCAAATACTCAGACCGAAAACCCGTTCCACCTCTCCTGCCAAATCCCGTCTATGACCCATCTCAATCTCCGGTTCTTCCCTCTCACTATTACATGCAGAACCAAGGTACCTCAGTCTCACCGATTTCTCAATCGATGAGCCCTTCTATACCCCCGGTGATCTGACGACTCCTGGGCTACCTGATAACTCGGAGGGCGATCCTTACACGGGAATGCTTGAGGCATGTTGACTTCTTGCTGAACTTTCATAACATACTTAAGATGCATTAACAGGTTGTCAATCGCTAAATATACCATCGTGCTCTTGATGTCATTCTTTTCGATACCCTTCTTGGATTCATCCGTCCAAGTGGGCAGTTGCTTTGTTGGTTTCTTGTCCGACTATGCTCCCTTGCCTTCATATTGTCTTGAGCAGCGCTCGTCTTTCCGTTTTTATAGTTTCAATTAATACATTCCGATGTGCTGTGCTCATCAAATGTTTTTGATTCTTGTCGAGTTGTCATGATGTAGACATAGGGTGACTGGTCACCCATTCTAGAGCGCCGTTATCATTGTATTTATACTCTTTTCTTGATGTTTGTACGAATCAAAAAGTTTTGAAGTATATTGGCTGCTTGATTGAGACCACGACAGGCATAATCGACCAACTTTGCCGTCACTCGTCCTTCAAGGGCTTGTCTTGCTTGATGGGGCTCGGACTATCCTCTCTGATCTGTTCCACATGTTCCATGGCTGTCCTTTTTGCCAAACGCTGCTCTCGCCGCTCTAGGTACCAGACCAGACCAGTCACTCCCAATGTCGCTGCGCACGTGCAAATCATTGCGATCATGCCCTTCTTGAAACGGGGTGCATCCGTAGCAGAGTAGAAGAGGAGTGGCCACCAAGCATTGACCACGTTGTTCCACATGCTTGTCGTCCAAGTCAGTTTTCAATCCAGCAGGAAAGTACGACAAAAATTCACTTCATGGAGGCAAGCACAACAGCACGCTCTTGATAATCATCTGCACATATCTGGTTTGCCCAACTGCAGAATAATACGATCAGCACGAGTCAAGGTGTGTGAAGACGTGGCTGACGCAAACGTGGTAGCTTGTCCGGCATATGAGGCTCCTGCGAAATCTGAGGAACGAAGTGAGTTTGCAAAGCAGTGAGCTCGATAGAGACCACGAACAATACGCGAAGAATTTCAACCCCGTTGGACTACTCCACACAAGGATACAGATCGCAGCGACCGTGCAGCAGAAGCACATGTAAATGAGTACAGGCCATCTTGCTCGTGTGTAATCCGTCCAAGTAGCGCAGACGAGTGTGGATGCAATCCCGAAAGCTGTGACTCCGCTCGGGTAGTAATCTGATAAAACATATCAGGGAAAGAGAGATGCAGGCACGTAATGTACCCACCGACTTCTTCGACTGTATAACCGCCTATGGAAGATAGCCATTGGCCCATCAGATTGTTAGAACCAAAACTTTCGGTCTCTCCTGAGATGGCGAACTGTATATGCGGACTGTCATTCATACTCGTCGAGTGACAAAAGATACTTACGAGGAGACTACACCCGTACCAACGCCAGCGACCAAGCACTCTCTTCGCGAGATCCCAAGAGAGACCGTGATGAACAACATCCGAGTCAAGACGGTCTTGGGAGAGAGCCCGTTCCTGTGTAAAAGATAGTACAACTGAGAAACGGACATTGAGACATCTTCAAGAGCATACCTCTTCGCTGAGATAAAATGCTTTAGTGGTCGATGGCACATCAGGAAAGACGAGAAAGCCGTAAAGTGCAATCGGGAGCGTGATCACACCATCAATGATGAACCTGGGTTAGATGGTTTTCCAGTGAGCACCGGCGCGCAGATCAGCAATCCGGGACGCTCACAGCCACCGCCATCCACTTCTTCCGCCGACGCCTCCAAGGTGTCTCGTAAAACTTTAGTTTGAAATTTCGGTCCGGTGGGAAATATGATATCTCACTGGTAGACAGCTGCTTGAAGCACACCGGAGAACCTATCGAGTGTTAGCGAAATGGAATGACGTTGAATTATTACCTCACAATGTTCCAGCTAGACCAGAACTTGTGAAAATGCCCGAGCGTTTCCCCAATTCGCTAGGTTTATACCATCTTCAGGAATTGCATGAGAGAATGAGAGAATGTTCCTTGGAGAAATGAAGCACACTGACGATCCAAGGATATAGTGCGTGCCTACGAAGGTCGACGCTTCTGATATGCCTTGGAAGAATCTGATGGCGTACAGCTATTTGCGGAAGTGGCTCTTAGCAAGGGAACAGTGTTACGGAAGGCCTCACCTGTTGAACGTTGTGGACGCTACTTGAACTATACAATCAAATTGGCTCGAGTTAATGCCATACTTGTTGCATTCTCGACAATCGAAACGAACCAGAAGGTGAGCACACCCCACACTATCTGCATCGATGGAAACCACAGTCTTGGTGGGACGACTTGGAGCATCAAGTTGTCTAACAAGCATTAAATAGGGTACTCTGGCAACATGATCGCTGGAGGCGTACTGGGAATCATCCCAACAATGTAGCCGCATGTAAAGACGGTATTGATTTTCTGCGAGAGCGCTCAGAGAAACCTCCCTGGAAACACATGTATATATACGTACATTGAAGTCATTTCCTTGCATGTTGAGTTCTTGCTTCATCCCGGATACATATGCATTGTTTACATTTGCTCGATCAAGGTCTGGTTACAAAAACTATGTCAGAGACGGCTCCCCGGATCTGTCAAGTGGTATTCCGGAGAAAGCTTCGCTGTGACCACGTCGAAGACTAACATGTTCGTAACTCTTCCTTCAGAAACTGCAGTGCATGCAAAATGCCCAGTGTCAAGGGTAAACGAGTAAAACTCACAGTTCGTAAAATACTACCACAAAAGTGACGTGCTTGCGGTCAGTGTTTTCAAGATTGGTCAATGCAACATACCATAAGACAGCAGTAAGACAAAATGAACCAGTCCAATTTCAAGAGCAGCCTTCGCTCCAACTTGGAGGAGGGTAACTCCCCCAGAGGAACTGCCTAACTGTGGTATGCCAACGCATTTTTCAGGATGGTTGGGTCGACTTTTGAAGTGCTCTGCCTGAGATGAGAATGGGAATGCTATAATTAGCTGTCGGTTTAATTGTTCCTTTGACAAATCGGAAGAGATAAGACTTGTGGGAAATGTTATTGACTAGTGGCACAATGGGATCATCATGTGATACTGCTGAGTCTTGGAAGTAACCGATGCCAATCCATTTTTGAAGGCTGATCAAAATCTCACGAAGAAAGGATGCTAACCTCTCTGGCGATTAAGAAATTTCCCGATGAGAAGTGCCAGGCTGCTGAGGCATACAAAAATATGACGTCGCTATGGATTGCGCAAGGTCGTTTGAGCGACAGCATGACTTTGCCGCGCACCAAAGTTTTGGGAAAGCAGCTTCACTCGAGAGCGAGACTTGAACAAGAGCACGTGTCTCATCATATGCTTCAATCTAACTCAGTTGCTGGCCGCACCTCGGCATTGACCGGCTGCCTTGTCTGTGATATGTCAAGGAAAACCTGAGCCATGCCAAATGCATAGATCAAAACTCGTTACAACGCATCGAGTTGAGTCGTCCGTCTGCGTCGGGAGTTCCGCCGCATCTGGTAGTCGCCGCGAGAAATAGGCATGGGAGAAGGGAACATTCAGCAAACCAAAGTCGTGGTATGGGACCCCTAGCCTGGCTCAACAGCCCAGGTAGGCGGCATCCACGCCTGCCGCAGCTTTTGGTGACCCGAGCAGGCACCGGGAAAATGATATTGATACGGCGGCCTAAGGCTCGAGTTAAATCCTGTGGGCTACCAGACTAAGCGTGCTGTCATGTGTGGCGTACCTGCATCTTCACTCTTCATAAAGTGCGTGAAAGCCATTAGTTGAATTGGAGTTCATAAGCTACTTGGCATAAGCGATACGTTGACCACACTTACACACTTTGTCGATAATCTGGGCAACTTTCTAGATTTTGATTCAAACCTTAATAGTCGGTGGTTAACCAATCTAAAAATGGCTTGACGGTACCTGGTGCCTTCGATAGACCTAGGTCGCGGAATTTAAATTTCGGAGTCAAAACTGAGTCATGGCACCGATGTGATCGAATCTAATGGAAACTGATAGAAATCCAGCTATTCACTCACTCTGCTGTGGTATATCTTCTCATCAGTCCTCTGATGTCATACAGGTTGGGTTACCGAGGCGATGACATTCCACGGCTGCCAGTTAAAATTCGGATTACCATGGGACACGTTGGGTTAACTTGAGTTTATCGCAAGTTTTCAATGCTAGACCAAATCATTATTCCCAAGGGTTGGAGCTTAGAATATAGATAATGTTCGGCTCGTCGTGAATTCGACTTCGCTTGGTTTAGCACGGAGCCATGTCTTGGGAAATTCGGATGCCGCGTAATTTGCTGACAAAACTTCCGATGGGCGTAAGACCGGTACATGTTTATAGGAGGATTATTCATAATGTTATAATCACCTTCAAATCTTCTAGCCGACTCATTTCTTTCATCGCCCACAGTCCAACAATGCACTCACGTTGGCTGTCTCTTATTGCTGCTCCATCTCTTCTCGCCATTGGCCTCATCGCACCCCTATCAGCATTAGCAGTCCCTGTAGCGGACCTGGAATCAGTACAAGCACCTACAACTCGTGTACCGTCAGGAGACTTCCTCAGACGTGACAATGATCACATACATATGCATCACGGCGCACCTCTCACAGTCCTGAACGAGACCGCGATCCTCCAGTGGCATGCTCCCACTCCCCCCTCCTACTGGTCTATCGATATCGAGGATCGTGACCCATCCGTTTCCCGTCACCCTGGACTCATGGCCTTGCACGTAATCTTCATGTCCCTCGCTTTCTTCGTCGCCTTACCTGTCGGTGAGAAAATATCACCTACCCCCATCGCGCTAACTTAAAATGGGCCACATAGGCATAGCCTTGCGTGCTTTAAAGCATTCATGGCACGGTCTCGTTGTAGTCGCATTTTACAGCTTATGCGTGCTAGGGTGTGCTTCCGGTACCTTGTATACGAAATTGACACCAAATATGTAAGCCATAATGACTGATCTGATTCCGGCATTTTCCTGACCATCTCAATCACAGGTATGAAGGATCAGCCCATGCATCCCACGGTTACTTGGTCTTAATCTTAAGTTTATGCCTCTCTGCGGTCGACATCGCTCGCTTTTTCGTCCGTCTATATCTATTCATAAAAAGCAAAACCAAGTTCGCCTTGAAGCCATTCTGGCAGAATGTTGTCCTGGGACGCAATGAAGTCCACGACGTCACATCCAAGTACACTAGCTTGGATATGGAGGAACCCTCAGAATTCGATGTAGCCGAAATGAAACCACTGAGCCTCCATGAATCCAGCGAACCTCTTCATGTGCGACGGAATCCACCTATTGCAACTATCCAGACTCAAGATTTGGATGATACCGAAGAAGATAAAACGGCATCATGGGTCAATAGCTCTCGAAGTAGTCACGGCGCACACCATTATACACCATCGAGCTTGTCGGAGAGGACCGTATTTGAAACTGGTTCCCCGCAAGGTTCCAGGCATTCTGATGAAACCTTACATGATTTCAAGTTTCCCAGCCTTATCGAGCCGCAGGCTCCCCTTATCCGCATTGGTAAAGGAATATTTGCTACACTCGAGAGAGCATTGGTTTTCGCAGGTTTTGGTATGACACTGTCAGGTATTGTCGTTTATACTGGTGGCTGTCGCGAAAGTTATGTAAACGGCTGTCTTGCGCATCTAATCAGTATGTAGATCTCGCTCTATGCGGAGTCATCCACACTGACTAGATCTGTAGAGGGCGGCATCTTTTGGTGTTATGGTTTGGTTACCTTTGCTCGGTATCTTGGATCTTTTTCTGAACTGGGGTGGGCTTGGAATATCTCGCCGACTGGTGAACATGTTTCTGCCGAATTCGTGGAGTCCTTGGTCATTTTTCTCTATGGCATCACCAACACTTGGATGGAACGCTTTGGTGTTCACTCTGGTGACCCTTATACTACCAAGCAAGTACAGCATATAAGCATTGCTGTATGTGACTTTTCCTCCTGCCTATTCGTATCTCACAATTATCCAGGTCATGTTTTGGTTTGCCGGACTCGTTGGGATGGGAATTGAGTCCAAGCGTGTTCGCCGCTGGCTTGCAGCGTCTGCTGCAGCTGCTGTCGGCTCAGCTGAGGTTTCCGAGCCCCCAAGCTATCGTGGTAGCTTCAACCCTTTCCCTGCTCTTGTCATTGGCGTTACCGGCGCTGCAATGAGCGCTCACGCCCAGACCTATCTCTTCCAGGTATTTTGGGAATTCGTCCACCTCGTTTCTTGCTGAACTGGTTTTGAAACAGGTACAGATACACGAACTATGGGGACGGCTCCTTTTGGGATTCTCGGTTTTAAGGTGCTTCACCTACTTCTTTGTCTGGCTTGGCCCGCCGCGCTCTATCCTTCCCTCTCGACCGCCGACAGAAGCTCTTGCAAGCTTCTTCCTTGCATGCGGTGGTTTGGTATTTATATTCAGCACAGAAGAGATTACTATTGCGGCTATGCGGAAAGGGCGTGACGGTATGCGATTTCCCGCCCGAAGTACCTGGGTACTGACAAACTTGCTGTAGATATGATGATGTTCCTTAATGTCGCCGTTGCTATTACATGCTTCGCGTTCTGTTGGGCCTTCTGCATCATTGCGATGAAAGGATGGCTTAAGTCCCGGAGCACTACTCGCTATCCGCTCTCAGCTCCATGATCAGAAGATGCTCTTATCGCTGGCCGTGCTTAGACGTAAACGTTATTTCACGAGTGCTTTCACTTTCCTTTTCATTCATACACCTGTAGTATATGACAAACCCGCTAAATTTACGGCTCTTACGACCATAATCCATAGGATCTCTTACATGATTTTACGCCTATTTGTATAGTAACAAAATATTGACGTCATTCCCTTCTCCATGCAGGTGCACGACTGCACCATGTAGTTCGTTGACTACGAGTTTGATGGTTGAGTATGTGCGTCACTATGGGTGCCGCAATACTTGCAGAACAAAAATCTGCAACGATCATTTCCTAAGTAACACATACACCGGATCGCCAAGAACGACATTGGTCAAGTGCCGATATGAACCAGTTATCGAGAGCAACAGTCCACCAAATGACGCGTAGGCGGTGCTGCAGGATATGAGCGCGAGCCAGCAGACTGCAAACATGCAACCGACTTACACGATGTCGGATGATCCAGTATCAAATTTGTATACCTGTCGAAACCAATGAGTAAACTCGGACCCTTTGGCGATGGAAGACATAGCCATACCTTCCCATACATCACATAGTCATAATCTTCCTCCAAGCCTCTCCGTCCTTTACCATCCGGTCTCCATACATCTCTGTCTTTGTCTTCTCCATCTTCCCCGTCTGCAGTGGGTGCACCACCGTCCGGGATAGCGACGAAGCAAGAGCCATCGCAAAACTGTCCCCACTGACGAGAGGGAAGAGCTCGATGTTGTAATCAAGCGTCAGGTCCATGTCATAGTTCTTTGAACGAGCGTATAACCGAGATACTGGGTTTACATAGAGCATGTCAATCATAGGTAAAAAGCGATGCGCATAGGGTCCGGACCTCTATCGAATTTTTTGCCATCCTTGTCGATGGCATCAATCGTGAAGATGTCGTCGAACACAATGCTAGATGAGGTAGAAGCCATGGCGAAGAAAGAGCCAGGTCCGACTGCCAAATTTCCAAAAAAAGTATATAAATTCAATCTTCTAGCTATAGCTTATAATATATCTCAACAACTTGGATGAAGCAAGACTTGACACAATATAAATGATAAATCGACGAGAAATGGAGCGCAGACGACTGAAGAAAGTTAAATCAACAGTCGCTGTACCGGTGCCTCTGGCAGACTCCCCACCGAACTGCGAGAATTTTTGCCATTCGAGCAGATGACCATCATGCAAGACCTGAAATCAGGACTGCGTAATCTGCCAAACTCCCATCCATATCCAAAATCCAGACCAACCACATCCTATGAACCCCTTCCAGCAACTCGGTACGACTGTTAAAGTCTGTTTTCCAAAGAACGCGTGCGAGCTGGGCGGCCCCGAGACCAAGGCCGAATAGAACGGCGCTCCATGAGCGTTGAGAACGCCTGCGAGACCAACCAAAGAGACGGTTGATGCTGAGAGCCCGACGAGGATAGGTCGGTCTGCTCTCCGAAAAGCAGGCAGTAGAGTGGATACCGACATTAACGTCGTCCATTTATCCTGCGAATAATCAGAAGGTAGAAGTGTTTATGGTGCAGCAACACCTACTTGATGTGCATATATGCTGTCGTACACAAGAGTCCAACATACTCCGCCTGCGTATAGAGGAAGACAAACACTCCAGTTGACTGCCCCGGCAACGGCAGACCAGCCGAGCAAAGCCCCCCAATTAAAAGTGAGTCCTGCGGCACCATCATTTCAGTCCTGAAATACGACAGAAACTACTGACACGTACCTAGTACGGCTTGCGGCCAGTAGGTGATTCTTTTCATGAACGGGTATACGGTCACCAAAGGCAGAGATGAAGCTCCAAGAAGAATACTTAGGATTGAATAGGTCGATGCCTATGCGTAGCGAAAGTAGATATAACGCTACCTATACCAATTCAACTCTAAACAAAACTCCCAGTCCCACTGTCAACTGTCCAGCTAAGAACACCAGCGCCTGTCTCTGGTTGATATCACCTCTCGCAAGCGGTCTACTTTGGTTCTCTCTGCGATGACGCGTCAGCGCAAAGAAGACGCGACGATAGCGCGTGTTTTACTTACCTACGGCTTTGTCTAAATTTTGTCCCACATGTCGTTGATGGTGCAACCTGCACCGCGCATGACCATTGCTCCGAGTCCAAATAGGCTGATATATGTCAGAGGCGTCGTTAATGGTGCCTCCAAGGCATATGAGGCCATGGTTATGGACCATGCTAGAAGAAGGAAGAAATGAGCTGGAGGAGTGCACAACTTTGAATTAGCTTGACACACCGCAAGGGTAAAACAGCAATAAGTCCCAATTGGCTTATCGATTCTTGTCAAGTAGAGGTAAGGTCGAATTTTTGGTGGAAGACGGTCGACCCAGGTTGTTGGTGCAGTTGGAACGCCTGCTGTCCCAGACGCATGACGGCTCAACAACTTTTTTGACGAAGACAAGATGCCAGATGTTTGACCCCTGTCTGGAATGTATCTACCAGCCCATGGTACATTGCGCGCCGAGTTCCTCGTCAAACAGCGTCCCGAATACAACCCGGAGAACCGGGTTAGTGTCATGGATGGTCATGCTGCAACGCAATACATAAATTCCCGCCTCGCACGTAATTGTATGTGGTATTACGTATATACACGTTTGACGTTGCTGGGGTGCCGTCACTTGTCCTCGTCAGCTCATTGCAGAGATAAAAGGTACCCACAGATACTGATAGTGTGGATGTCGGATGGAAAAATGTGTAAGTAAATCAAATGCTTTTCTGATCATTGAGCTGACCACGCGCTTATACATCGTCCTGCCATTGCCAAATGAATACTTGCAACGTGCCAGTTTTGGTTGCCACGACAGATGACATCTGTCCTGGCAGGTAGCTCGAAGTACAATGTCCAGGTAATATCGGGAAGCATGCATCGACCAAAGTGAAGCATCGTCCAAGAAGTGCGTAAAAGAGCACCACAGTCCGCTATGGCCTAGTAAGCGGTCAAATTTTCCATAGCCCGCAATTATATCCAAACATTTTCTTCAGCGGAAAACTCAGTCAGGTAGCAGCCAGTCACTGGCGACTATTCGAAAAAGTAAAATAGGCACATCCAGGGAGATACGAGAGCTGATATGCAAAATGATGCCATAGGGTAATGCAACAAAGGTCATAAAACGACAAGGCGAGAAGTCTTCATTCACCACTCCTTGCAAGTTTGAACGACCACTCCCAGTCTAAAAAGATGGCAGGTCAGTTTAAGATATTTTGATCACAGCTTCTGTGAATACAAACCTGCGTATACTTCTCCATCATCGTCTATAACGCGGCTCCTGACCTGGTACGATCCCGTTCGTGCCACCATCCCCGACGGTGATTCTTCTACATCAAAATTCTTCGTGTATGATTCTCCCTGGGATGGGGACCGTATGACCCAAGCATTTGCTCTAGCTTGTCCACTATAGAGGTGATCAAGATCAAGGACCTGAATCATGACGAGAATGTACTGATACCTTTGATACCAGAGCGTTTGACTACCTGGATGTATCGTGCACCCTTCGTAACAAGCTTTTAGGACTCATCAAGCCAAAACGAAGACGGACTACTCACAGAAATAATTGAGTGATTCACCTTGAACGTGATCCGAACGCTGTGACAATATCAGCCTGATAGCATTGGAGAACAACTTCAAAGTACTCACTTATATTCTACGCCCTCCTTGATGATGATTGGATTCTTCTTGATCTCGGTGATCAAGGCAGTGTTATCGAGGTTAAATACAAGTTTCTTGCCAGCAGCAGTGTGGGTGAATCAAGCTCTAGGGTCAGAACTGTCATCTATATGACCCATTAGAATGAGAACAGACAGTACTGGGAGCAACGTACTCTTGGTCCTGTAGGGTCCCCAACTGATACTCCAGGCGTGATACCAAGACTGGCTTTCCACCCGTGCCAAGCTCTCATCTTCCGCGTCGAGTTTGGCGTATTCATCTGCTGTTTTATAGTGCCGGTTGCTTGTAGCCTAGATAGAATAAGCCACTCATTTCGTTTGCCCTACATTCAATGCTGGCCCACCTGGGGTGGCAGAGGCTTCAAATCATCCTGATCGTCGTTCTACAGTAACATACTAATCAGCCAACGATCGCAATCTAGGTATATGTTCGAAACATACAGAAGACATCTCAAACGTGAAACTCGAGGTTTAGAAGGGGATGAACAGGCCGATGAGTGGCAAGTAAGTTGAAGTTTCCAAGGGCCTTTTGTAATTGGCAGTGCCAGCTTGTCCAGACACTTATCTACTGATCTGATTTCACACGCCTGTTGCCTAGTTCAACATGATGATCCAAAGTAAGTTTGAATATTGTCATACTGTAGTCATCAGATTACAGACAGTCTCGAGCTTCGAGCCTCGATGGGTCATTCAAGAGCTTTCATTGCGGTATGAACGAGACCAATTATTAATGGATAGCGGTCTATGGTGGTAGGTGAGGGGTGCTAGGGGTCTTTGCACGGTTTCGGGGTCATACCATACTCGGACAAATTATTATCCCCTGTACGTATACACGTTCTAGAGCATGCGGAGCTAGAGAACGGTGCATTGCCTTCGTGTAACGTGTTCCGAAACCAAAAACTATAAAATATAATCCATATCCGATCCATACAATAATATGTAAAAAACCACACATGAACTACAATGTGTAAGCACATAAAGAGCACAGGGTAACGCGATAAAACGTCAAAACCTTGGTACATGCCGTGTGGCACATAAGATAAACCAATAACAGGCAAACATGAGTCGAGGTAGACTAAGGTGATAGATGAGGTGAAACATTATGCATGCTTTCTGGAAATAAAACATTCTAGTTAGTACTCAGTTGTTTATCTGACGTTCTGGTACGAACCGCCTTTGAACCAGCATTTGCCCTTGCTCAGGTGGAAACACTTCGGACCGTTAGGGCATACATGACCCCAGCAGCACCGCTCGCCGTATGGGCACTGGAGACCTGTGACATGACCAAATTTTTAATGAGGCATCGAGGTCAAGTTGAATAAACATGCCATTTTTCAGGAAATTACAAGGAGCTTTTTTGGCATTAGCAGCGAGAGTGGCCAGCTGATCTGGCGTCAGGATATAGTCATGCGAATATTTACAAGCCCCCTGATACCGAAATATTCATCAGCGAGGTGAAGAAGACTCGCGGTCCGCACTTACGCCTTTAGTGCAGGACATGAGATAGAATTCATTACAAGGTGGGGGAGAATCTGTGTAAGCGGTAAAATGTCGAGTGTCTAGGCACTGACCACAGCTACTCAACACAATCTTAACTCACGCTTATGAAGGGGCTGGGAGCCATCAGCATCGATAGCATTAAACCATAACGAGGGGTGCACTCACCAGGGTCGGGTCCACCAGCCTTCCCGTCGCGGAACTACTCATACTGGCGGTGAGTGCGGTGTCGGTAATCCACCAGATGTCAGTGTGGGACTAAGACCATTCATATTCAATGGTGTGGTGTCCTCAATGGTGGCGAGAGCCTCTGGTTGATAAACAATGTGTCCACAGTTAGAATCGGCAAACGGTGTTCTGCGCGTAGTTAGGGCTCGCTCGGCAGCTTCCAAGAAGGCGACTTTTCCCAAAAGTCCATCATTTTGCAGGGCAGCGATAGTTGAAGCGTAAGTATTTTCCTGGCCACCTGTGTTACGTCAACTTCTGTAACTGCGATGAGCGTTGACGAGACTTGCCGGCAAAGAAATTCTTTGAGTTTGAGGGAAGCGCAAGTATGTTTGTAGATATTCTAAATGGGCGTAAGTAACGGATGTGACGTTGATCAGCACACGCCAACCTGTAATTTTTGTGAAGGTGGCGTCTTTGCCGTATCCGACATCAACCAAAACAAACCTAGGCGAAGACTGGCTGAAACCCATAATGAAGCATCAAGTTGCTCCGGGCTACACAATTTATGTCGCTCGAGAACACTCGCCAGTATGGCCTTGTTAAAGTAAATTGTTACCCAAAATGACAGTCGACCGAGAACGTGAACATCCTCGCTGGTTAAATAGTCCGCGACAGCCCTCGTCAATTGTTGTGCGGCCTGGCGGCCACCTTCGTGGCCTTGCCTGAGGAGCAGGTCATTAAATATACAAGCATCCCCATCAATGACGCAGAGGACGAGTAGACTCTGACTCTGTTTGAGATTACGGATAAATTTAGACCAATCGATCATATAGCAGGAAATAGACTAGCACTGCCATGAAGGTTTCATCGACGCCACCTGAGAATTCAGGGAAGCCAGTCGCCCTTTGAGAGCCTTAGCCTCCCTGTCCGCACCTTCAATAGCAGTCGCATGAGCTTGTTCCAAACCGCAAGCTCGACCTCGAGTTCAGCTAAGCGATTCTCGAGGTCAGCATTCCGTTTAACTGTCGCCGATGACAGGCCTGCAAAACTGCATCAGATTACAAGTTTATTCCTGACACGATAAAGGTACTCACTCAGAAGTCTGCCCAGCGTCTCATCCCTTGTGAAAATCTTTCAACCAAGATTTTAACCGGTGCACGAGGCGACTTACCAGAGCTGCTGACTGACCTCTGCTACCGGAGACGTTGCCATATGCGTCGGCGAACGATGGGTACAGAGTGGATATTAGATATTAGGGAAACACAGGAATGCTAACAAAATTCGGCAGCTTTTAAACCATCGAAGCCACGATGTTTACCTGTAAAGGGGCTAGGCCGTTAATCAGGCTAGATCGCGGAATTCATGCAGTGGGAGAAGTCCGCAGATAAGGCAATTATATCATTGATGTGAGCACCTCGAAGGTCATATTGTCATTCAAAGAAGTCGAAACTGATTTGGCTAAGTCACGCGAACCAAGTGAATTTGCCGCGCATTTCGTTGAGAATCACTTGTACGTGCTCAAGTACGTCAATAGAAAAATTCCATCAGCATTACGTTGTTCATTTTCCTCCGCGATGATCTAAAGGTTAGCAAAAACTGAACCTTGATGTCAAGACGTGACTGCATGCATATATGTACAAATAGATGTTCCCGAGGCCGAACCCATCTCCGGGAGGACAGCCTCGAATGGTCATAACAAGAAACTTTATCATAATAAAATCGAGGGTGCAGTTAATTCAGTTGTTCGGTTGGCGGTGCATACCAGCTTAAGCGAAAATGAGAATGGTTCCGTGTGGAGGGTGACGGAATGCCTCACCAGCGATGAATTTGCATTTTCCTAACTTCAGGTAATAACAAGTCGTTCCATTCGGGCACGCATGTCCATAAACACATTCGTCTCCAAATGGACAGTCTCCGCCTGACGAACAGTTAGCATTATGCTCAACAAATTGTCAGTGGGGAAGGTGCACCTTCGTTCGTAACTTTACAAGGCGTCTTCTTTGCGTTCTCTCCCAGTTCTTGATAGTGTTTCTGCTTCCAAGATATACTCGTGCGAATATTTGCAACTCGGACCGTGCCTGCATTGTGCCAAGTAGAATAAAGTGCACGGAGGTGGAACATCTATGTGAAAAGATCAATATCAGATAGCTATAATGGACGCCGAGTGAACATACGCTTAGATAGTGGCTAACAGTAAATTGGTCAGGACAGCGTCAAGAGACATAAAAGGGCAATACGACTCACCAGTTGTTGATTGATACGTCGCTGCTTCGGTGGAGAAGGAGGGGTCATTCGCGGCAAGCGAAGCGGAATCTCGCTTGCTTCGCTGGAATCACTACTGCCCTCACTTGGCTCCATTGTTGGGCAGGCATACCGCGTCGACATTGTTAGCGGTGTTTGTAACACTGATTTATAACTTGGGAGACTTCCGCGCCGAGCCGCCGCTCCCTGGCCTTCTCCAGTAAAAGAGCTGATGCCAGGTGGAGTAGTAGGAGGACAGGCAGGCTGCGCTGCGGTCAATTTTGGAGTAGTAGGCGCCAGTCCAGGAGGGGGACCAGTCGCAATGACATTATAAGACGGTGCCACGAGTTTAGTTGTCATAAACAGCTCGGGTATTCTGAGCTCAGGTAGCTGAAGCGCCCTGATATCAATTGCTACATCAGAATAACCAGGCATGAGAACAAGCTTATGACCAAGGCTCGAGGTGACGACAGAACGAAGGTTGTGCACATAGCCATTGTCATGGCATCCTGTTTAATAAAAATCAGTAGACCGCTTGGAGAGTGGAAGTGGAACTTAACCGCCGAAGAATATTTTGTAAGTATGTGGAAGACGGATGTTATCTTCAAGATGGACTAGATATCCAGAAATAACTTCAACTCCGTGCAAATCATCACATGAGTTAGCTCACCTTTAAGCTTTGCATCAGCAGCTTCTTTGCTACCTCCTACATCGACCATGATAAATCGCTCGGCAGCTTGATTGAAGCCCATCATGAAGTCATCAAACTTGGCTCTAACCGTCGTCAGACCCACTCGGCCAAACGTCTCTAGAAGACCGCGTTTGTTGTAGAAGAGATACACCCAAAGTTGGTACTGCTCAAATCCTTCACTGGTAGATATGAATTGGCGAACGCGTTCGGTCAATTTTCTTGCAGCAGCTAAGCCACCTTCCTGGCCTTGGCTCATCAATTCCTGCGTGAAGATCATTCCATCGCCGTCAAGCAAACATATAACTCTTTTTTCTAGTCCCTGAAACGCGGTTTCTAGTCATAACAATAGTCGTCTTGGTCAAAGGTAAACGCACTTTTAAGGTGTTCAACTCGTGTAACAATTCGTTTTTCTCTTCGGTTTGTCTTCGAAGGCGGTCTTCCATAGCAGAGTATGCTGTTTGAAAAACACCCAAATTTGTTGAAAGTTCTCGAATACGGTTCTCGTAGAGGCTTTCGTTTTGCAGTAATTTCTGTATTTCACCTGTCGAACATGTTGTGGTTTGAATGAATACTATTTCGCGTCAGAAGTGCATGCATACCAGAAAGGTGCTCGAGGGTGTTTCGTCTGCACGGCTGCCATTCAGTACTTCACTGTGACGCAAGGTAACCGAGTACAGACATTGCATGCTGCTGGATAACTCCATGATTTTCGTTTGCGTTCATCATGCTGGTGAGGCAGGAGAGAAATCGTGCTGCGCCACAGTTTATAAACTCAATCCCTTTGACGTGATCCTCGCCTTTGTAGTATGTTGGTCAAGGCGATGCATGTGCTGTGTGGTATCAAGATTCGCTTCTAAAGTTGAGGAACAAAAAGCTCAAATGGTTCACTCGTGGCACTTTGCGCCTTTGCATGCAGGCATTCATGAACTTGCTTCTTGTTCGCACGTACATCTAGGCCAACGCACACGAGTCATGCATCCGAAGATGTGACCACAACGAAGCGAGATCACTGGCTATGGGCATCGACAAAAACGAGCCATACTTGACGCAAACATCCACAGATACAGTTCTCTAATTGACATATCATATACTAGTACTGTGAAAGACTCCCATGGGTTCATTAGTGATCAATAATCTATAAAGAAGGCCTAGGCGGTGACCTAGCTTGTTTTGTCTGCAAGGTAACGGTAAACAAGCGTACAAAACCTTAAGAAAGCTGAATTCATTTGCAAGGTCAGGTGGAACCTGAGGGACAGTCAGGTGCTTCAGTCACAGTTTATCACTCCCTCTTACCTTCTCCATTCCAGCGGGCTGCTTCGCATCTCTAATCGCAGACTTTCTTCGAATGTTCATGTGGCCGTTGTGGTGATATCGCACGATGACCAATTTGGGACGTCACATGTCTGCGACCTCAAGATGGACTTCAATTAAGTCATCAGCCTTGCGACCCATACATGCTGCTTGATAATTAACAATTACCGACATTAAACCCTTCTGCAGTCTCCTTGATGCATCAAATATCAATCAACCATTCTGAATCGTTCGGCTGTCTGACTAAAACCCGTCAGAGACAATCGAATGCAGTCCTGATTATAGCGAGATCCGATTTTTCGAATGTGGAGAGCGAACTGCGCCTACCACAAAAAGTAATTCCTAGAATTAGCACTGCGCTGTACCATGATTGAATGCAGAAATGCCCCGCGGAGTTTCTAGATGTTGCTAGCTGAAGATGGCTACCCTCGTCGTCTTGTTACAAAATCGAGGAGAACGATTCGCTGATATCAGCTCTATTTGCAATATTAGAGCTGATTAGGTCATGAGGCTGTAACCTTCTAAAAGTTCTTGTTCTAAAGTCATGTTCTTTTCCTCCGTATTGGCGTATGCTGACTGGAAATTGTATATTGCAGTCTTGGAGCCGCTTCTCTCGAGAGCTGTTGTTTGTAATCTTTTGTAACAGTTTTTGCATGGATAATAAATACGAACGTATCCTCTGCGACCTCGAGACTTGACTGTGGATTGGTTCAGTCAATTTCTTTGGGTTAAAACATACCTGACATTTGGCGCATAATCCAAATAATGGATGCTAGCAACGAGAAGCTCAGGTACGGTTGGCTAGAAATGATATTGCTTACCATTGAACTCACTAGCCGGCGCCCGGCATGTTGATATTCGCCTTGATTAGTACACTTCAGATGCACTAGAGTCTAGGACGCTAAGAATTCAAATGAGCAAACAAAAGGAGTGGTATGTACTTGACAAAACCACCTGACGCGCTACACGCGTTCGTGGGAATTGCTTACGTGGACGCGTCGTCGATCATTTGGTTCGCGTCTCTTGTCCACTTGCGACATTCTTTATTGCTCCGGCAGCTGATATATTCTCTACTTGTTGTACTTACATTCTCTGTCTCCATGACCGACCTATACACATCCCTCGGAGTCTCACCTAGGAAGAAGCGTCAACTTGTTAGTTCAGACGACGAGACCTTCACTCCGAAAAAGCTTCGAACTGCGTAAGCGTGCTTAATCTATCGTCACTGTGCTATTATACTTATAGACGCCATGTTTCAAGGCCACCTACACCGCCAGCCTCTGCCCATAAGGGCATCAAACCAAATCAAACCTCCTTACCACATCACCTTTCACGACTCAACACGATTCAAACAGCCTTGCAGCATGCATTATCACATGCACTTGCAACATGTGCCGTGTCTCCATCCTCTGACACGGGCATAGTGCGAAACGTGCTCAATCACATGTCCATCATGACTTACTCTGGACTCACAACCAAATTCGATACCGATGATCTCAAGCGGCTTTGCTGGATATGGGAGTGGGATGCGAAGTCACTTCCTGACCTTACAAGCAAATACAAGGCGATTGATGATGAGAACCCCTTCTTAGATGCCCCTGCACAGCCTCCTGCCAAGGACTGGACACGAGGTGCGATGGGATTGGTCATTAGCCCAACTACGCATTATTCCAAGGTCGTAGGCAAACGCGTACCTGTATATGGTATTGGTATCGAGGTTGAAATCGATATTGATAAAGATATGGGGGTGGCATGGCCGCGGTAGCTCGGTGACCGCCGATGCAGAGAAGCGACGAACTGAGTTTCGAAATAAACTCGAGCGCTGGGTCAAGGTTTGTCCCCCAGATCTTGACTGCCGTTATATATATGCTAACTCCACTTGTAGCTTCACTCTGATGTCCCAGATGTGCCAAATGTCCCTCTGGCAGATATTCCGGAGCTTGTGACCACAGTCAAGGCGTCCTCGCTGACTCGAGTGCTTGCTTCTGCCTCACCTAAGGGTGCTTCAATTCTTAAGAATATGGTTCCATCCAGTCCGACCTCGCCGGCGAAGTCGCCTGTAAAGCGTTCTTCCGCCGCACATGAGTTTGCAGTCCCCTTTCCTGCCATTAGTCCTTCGAAGTCAGCCCTTGCATCATCATCTAAATCTTCCATTGCATTTCCTCAGACACCATCATCGCGTCAGAGACGCGCAGATCTTTTGGTCGGTCTTCTAACCCCAAGACTCCTGCACGCCACAGATGCGAGAGCGATGCATCAGATTCTCTGCCTATGACACCTGTCCATCAACGCGGTCCCAACGCGGAGACCGCACCTTCAACTCCAAGTACATCTCGTCGTCAAGCTTTATATGACCGAATTCGTCAGAAGTCTGTCACCTCCAGTCCAACCAAAGCCAAAAGTGTGGAAGTTATCGGAGGAAAACTCTCTAGGGAGCAGATCCAGAAAATGGGTCAAGAAGAAATCCGGCGGCGCTGCTTGCTCGGTCGCCTAGGTGGTGTTGCCGAGAGTGCCTGGATGTCAGTATCATGCATATAACCTCTTCTTTTATTAACTTCTTATTTGACAGGCTCTTCTCGGCTCCAGTCGGACCGACTTCTACGCCAACTATTCGCAAACGCAAAGCTCTTCCGACCTCAGAAGTGGTAGCTGCGATCGTCAAATCGTCCCCCGTGCCAATGTCAGCTTTGGAAGCAAATGAATCTCTCAGACTACTCACGACGCTTTGTCCGTTCTTCCTGCGACCTCTGGATATTGCGGGCAAAGAATGGCTTGAGATGCCACCCACGTCATCAGTGCAGGATTCTGATACTAGCATTGTCAACAAGTCGATACCTCCTAGTCCAACCAGGAAGCCTGCTGGCAGCAAACTCGTCCCACCACCCAGTCCAAGCGCTCGATCTAGTTCTACTGTAGGTCCACCGCTCAGTCCCGGCTCTCGTGCGAAACTTGACAGCGCCGAAATACTCGCGCGAAGTCCCAGGCGAGTTAAACGTGAAATGGGCGGCCTCAGAGAAGTGAGGGAAATTATTCGGAGAGAACTGGAGCTGCAGGATTAGCTCCAGATCAGTGCTCATCTTACTCTATTTCTAACCCTATCAGTGCGATACCTCCAACATCTATATTGACATTGCTTGTCTACCGTCACTTCGTTAACTTCTAGCTATGTATATAGATAACTTCTTGATGTATTACATGCTTTGTCTCCTTGGGAAAGAACCTTCCAGAGATGTCTCGTGAACGGTGTTGTGGTATAATCGAGTATTACTCAGCTAAAAATTCTGTCCATACCTCGTCCATGTGGTATAAAGTACTCATATGCCCCCCATCAAGGTGTTTGATCCGCGCATTCTGTAACTAGCAGCAAGATAGTGTGCGTAAGCCACCGGAGTCATGTCATCGTCATTGCTCGCTGTAAGTAGGATGGGCGGACGAGAGTGTTCCTCGTCCAATGCGTCAGGCTGAAAACCCCAATCTGAGTGCAGAAGGGATGGTGTAAGCATAAAACCTTCCCAAGACTTGGAGATGCTCTTCATGCTATTCTGAGCCATTTTCCGCACATAATCCCCTGGTACCATCCCGCATTCCTCACACCACTTCGCAAACTCCTCCCGTTCCGCCTGATCCATGCCGTCAAAAACAGTTGCCCGCATTATTGCCTCTGCGCTTTCTATGGTCGCCAACTTTCTCAACAGCACGAGTTTGATCAGATGACTGATAAGGTTGAATGGTGTGTAGTACCAGATGGGGCCAGGTGAGACATACTGCGTCCATGTCATGTGTTTGGCGTAATCTTTGTGGTACCGAAATGGGCTGAAGGCACCCAACAGCAGCATGCCTGATATGCACCGGCCGAATGGGAACTTGTCATACGGTGCACCATACAATATTTGTGCAGACACTGTGCCGAGCGAGCCCCCTGCAAGGTATAGTTTGATGTTACGGCCATTGAAATCTGGATATAGGTGGGACAATAGTGCGGTCATGTCGCTTGTGAGGCAGTCGCGGAATGGTATCGATGGGGGAGGAGGTGACGTGTTGCCCCATCCAGGCAGAGTGGGCGTGATGAAATGAACATTCTTGTTCAGAAGGGCTTGAGATGTCTGGGATGCATCCCCAACAGTGAAAAACCCATGCATGTAAAGAACAACAGTTTTGCTGGATGGGTTTCCTGCTTCTGCGTATGCCAGGGTACGCCCATCGCGTAGAGGGAGAAATCTGTCCTCAGTGCTTATGTCTGTAGACATGAATCAAAGATAGTACTACTGTAATGTTGGTGTGGACGCTGGAGGGACGGCCGTGTGACAACCCGTAGTTATGATCGACTTCCTGTGTAAATTGGAAAAGGAAATACTCACCGCCGCAGCACAGAGAGAATCAATAAGCACCGGGTATTTCGATGAGTAGAGTCTCAGTCAAACGTACGTGTAACAGGTACCGCAGTTTAGAACAGCGCGTAGGATTCTTGTGTTCCCAGTTGTCCCCCATCTATACTGCGTACTCCAGAGTACGTCCTTCTCGTGGGCCGCAGTTGACCGTTTCTAGGGAAACGATACAGCTTTTTTTCATGCACATGAATGCAGCTGTAAGTCATAAATTAATGAAGCAACACCGTTCTGAAATTCTTGCAGCCTCACGAAGAAACAAGCTATCTGCTCCAAAGGCGAGCAAAGTAGCTTGGCTGTAGCTACAAGTCGTCATGGTAAAAGTCGGGCTCGTTCTACTAGCCACGAGTCGTTGAGCTGTGCCGCATTCACAAAGTTGAGCATACCGTCTTGCTGCAAGATGACACACTCATATTTGTGATACGACCTTCATGGTTAAGCGAGGTGGCGCAGCAACGCTACGGCAGTCCGCTGCTCACTAGC
Source organism: Suillus spraguei (assembly GCA_016800925.1). Lineage (NCBI taxonomy): Eukaryota > Fungi > Basidiomycota > Agaricomycetes > Boletales > Suillaceae > Suillus > Suillus spraguei. The sequence goes on along the minus strand of JABCPU010000369.1, from coordinate 40,269 downwards.
AAGCGCTCAAATTCAAACCTCAAGCTCACCTCTTGCACTCATTTTACTTCCAAATCACAAATACAGCTAACCATATGTAGGACACGATATTAAAAATGTATTTTTCTGATAAGTGTATATGCGCTCGACTTCAAGTTGGTCTCAGCCTACACTTGGGACCAACTCGGGACTTTGACAAAAATAATCTCGATATACTATCCATGGATTTTTCTGAGATATGCAGTAGACAAGCTAACGGTGGGAAGATGGACTATGTGCAAGAGGGTATTGGTTTGATTAGGCAGCATACCTACTTCGCCAACCAATGCTATAACTCCAAGGTGGTGAAATAGCGATGACAAGCTCATACCATTTCCAATTCTGCTCTGATAGCTTTCTCAAACTTCGCGCAATCAACCACTGTGCCTTCTCTCCTGCTTGCCTCAGCAGCAAATACGGTGAGATGACTCTTGAGCACCTCAGAGACATCAGTCCCCAGTAATTCTTGATTGTTCGTGCGCACGGCCTCGACAAAAGTACGCATAAGACCCAAATCTCCGCCTCCGTGGCCACCACCCTCATTCTTCGGGTGGTGCGTCGTCTTATGACCCGTGCGGAAGTCGGTAACAGTAAAATTATTCATATCGCCAACTATCTCGCCGTGCGTAAAGTGCAACCGTGTCTGACGTTCGCAAATCAAGGAGGTGTGTGCCACCATCGTAAATGAGACGGTGGCTCCTGATGAATATTCGATATTTACAACCTAGAAACATAGCATTAAGAGGCCGCCTTGCAAGGGAGGATCGACTGGTACCTGATGATCACAGACATCGTTATCGCTTTCGTACACGCATTGTCCGTAAGGTCCATTGCACAGGGCATCAGTGATATTCTCTATATCTGGTATTCCATCCACAATAGTGCTAACCGGCCAGTTGATATTTCCACGAGAAACAGGTTCCAGGTATACTATGTGGTTCCACTCAGTCAATATGAAACGAAGTTGGAGGTGATATACTTTTCTTTGCACTGTATGGGCAATCTTGTTCCACTGAACATTCTAAGCAGCGAGTTGCAGTGCCTGCTGTGGGAGGTTTCTTCTCCTTGCGAAAATGCTGTAAAGAGCCGAACGAAGAGATTCGCATCGGAATCGCAGGGGAAAGCCAGTGACAGAGAATATCTATGTCACTTGCGTACCCAATCCATTAAGCTATCCTGCGCGGTGAACCAAGACTTACTTACTGGCAGCACTTGGTCATAAGTGAGAAAGAACTTTCAGATTCTTTCTTCCAATGGCCCCGAACGAAAGAGTGAGCAAAGTGAAAGTAACCAACGGGCTCGATGTGAACCACATTGATCAGCTCACCCAGCTGTCCTGAACGGACCACTTCGGTGATGGCCTTGCTGTAAGGGGAGTAACGCAGGACTGCCGCACGTGAGGTTTGAAGTTCGTAGTGCGACAAGTGATATAGCTCACCGTGACCAACTCCGTAAATGATGCCAGCATTTTTGACTGCCTTCTCCATTTCAAGGCAGTCTTGAAGGCTTGTAGCCATGGGTTTCTCGCAAAGTATATGGTACCCCTGGGCTGCAAATGCCGTCACCACTTCACAATGCATATGGTCTTGCACAGCAACAACCACTGCGTCTACAAGGCGTTTCCCGATAGTTTGAATGGTATCAGCGGAAGCTTTTAAGAGTTCTTGCCAGTCGTTAAACACAAGGGTACGATCGAGCTGATGATTACGGGCAAAAATATCGCGGGTCTTTGGCCTGGGTTCTGCAATAGCGACGACCTTGCACTTCTTCGGGTGATTAAGGGCATATTCAGCATAGTTCTGCGCACAAGCATGAGTGCATCATGAGGAGAAGGCACAGGATTGACTTCATACAGTCCCTCTCTGACCACAGCCGATGATAGCCAATGTGACAGGCTCATTCGGTAGGGATGTCATGATCGCAGATGGGGATTCGGTGGACTTGACGCTCAGGCTCGAGCGGGACCACAGGGACTTTATAGGGTGCAAACGCAACATGTGGCCACTTGATCCGATATCGAATGCTATATCTGAACAGGACCTTATCACTAGACCATGAATGATATCAGCATTCTTTTGTGTGCCGCAGCAGTGGTCACGGTCGCGTAAAGGGTGTTTAGTGGCTTTCAAATGGCGAGTTTACTCAGGGTTGTCACTTTTACTCAGGCTAACATTGTGGACCACCTAGTACGTGTTGTATCGTCGCTCATAAAGTTAGGTTTCTCGCTGGATAAGCGTTGCAAGAACTGGCGACGTATATACTTTGTATTTATTTTACTGTACCACACACTAGAATTTTTCATCGAGTCCAGTTGGATTAATGTACCGTGCAATAGCAGAGAAACAGAAAGTATTGACGCTAAGACCAGCAGCGGGATACCAGAAGCGAAAGATATGCACGTTCGTTGATGCCAATTTGCCAATATGTGACCCCGCCCCTTGACCCCGTGGTCGTTGTAAGCTGACCACCGGGGTCTAGCAGCTAAACCGTTAAATTCGGTCATCGCAGGTCAATCGCATGTGTACGCTAACAACTTCACAAACACGGACTTGTCCAACTGTGTGTTATTCCTTTACTTATACTTGGTACAATAACTCCAGGACAGCCCGCAGGGCACTGCGTCTTAATGGTTTCAGTTGTTGGTTGCAGTATGTAAATAAAGAAATTCTCTCTGTACTAAATCCACCCCTATCAGTGATCTTGCACAGTCCAAGACTCGCTCCACGAGCGGTACCAAGTGAGCCCCAAGATAACGCATCATGCTACAAAATTATAGATGATATATCGGACATTTTAATACGCACTGGGTCGCCAGAGTCATATACACGTCGACTCATTTCCCAGAGATGGAGGTCCATGCGCGTAGCGAGGATCGCAAGGACCATGACCTCGAAACTGTAAGTTTGAGTATTGTCAGCAGCAGCACGCTGCCGCAGCAGTATGTGGAGGTGCATACGCATAAAATATGTCGTACTAGCAGTACTTGGTTGTGGAACATCAACGACTCGGTCATAAAAGTCACTTGGGAAATTCACGCACCTGGAGGAGTAGTGATGTGAAGATATTTATCACTGGGAACACTTCAGGAAAGAGAATAATCATGGATGAGTACGGAAAACGGCACAAACGAGTGGTAACTCACGAAGACCGCATCCATAATAGAATATGTTATGTTTCACCAAAATAACGTACAGAAGGCTCGAGTTCATCCATCAGCTCTGTATGGCGCGTAGGAGCGTGAGTATAATGATTCCTGGGAGATTATCCGTCAGCGTGTCTATACATCTGTATGCTCCCGGTCGCTCACCTGGTTCGAACACAGTAAAGAGGATAAATGGTATGAAGAGCCGGAAACTGGTTGAACCCTGGTAGGACGGGATCGCACTGGTCGTATCTGTGCAAGTGAACAGAATGCTTTAGTGGTTGTGTACATGCTGCGGGGACGATAGCGGTAAAGGTAGGGCTGAAGGATACCACAAGAAAAGCCTGGCTGGTGCATTTACAACTAACTGTAGTGTGGTGAGTAGATTGGGAACTCACGAAAAAGGTGGGCGCCATGGCTACGAGCAAGATTTTATTCTTGTTCCAGAGTACATTGTTCCGAGGATGAAAAAACATGGATAAATCAGATCAGAAACACACATTTCATGGGTGAATGGGATGTACATTCGGAGAAAATGATTGATGCTATACCAAGACCTATGAGAGAAAAGTGGTAGGCTATGTGTATACGTTGCACTTACCTGAGTTAATTCCTGGCAAAGTCATGCAGTAGATCGTTCGTTCTTATTGACATTCCACGACATCACATACCACTGAGTTCTCATTCGGAGTAAAGTACTCTGAAGAAACACGTGTGGTAATGTGTGCTAGAGCGGAACGCACTTTATAGAACCGTGGCGAGGATGATAAAGGGGAGATAATATACAGACCTTTGACCTTGCTCCAAGTAAAAGCGTCCGACCGAAACACGTAACTGTAGCTTGTTCGGCAACAGCTTTCAAATCAACTTCCATGATACTTTCCAGACCTATCTGTTCATTACAAGAATTGGAAATGTGATACGCCGGCTGTCCCACTATTGTGATACGCCTGTCCGACTATTACATAAAAATAGGTCGCTTTTGGACCATGGCCGCGCCATCACATATCCGTTCATAGTACAAGGAGTTTACCCTTCCTCCAAGGTAGCTTTGCGTTTCAAGTGATGATACGTCTACTATGTAGTCTTACCAAAGACTTGAACTTTTATCAAGTCGCTTCCCGGCCAATCCATGCAGTGAACTGTCATGCGCTCCATCGTGACCAGCCTGGAATGACATCCCAGGCACCACGACCTCCTTGATGGGTTCGCAGCTCATTTATAGGAGACGAGATGATGTGTGCATGAGAGTCGAGACACATTTACCTCTGTTCGCATTTACCATACTTACCGAACTTGACGTTCTTCTAAATCTTGAACCTGCTTCACCTTGTTGGTATATATTGGTACTGCAGCCCCCTTATCGTTGCACAAACATAGTATACTTGACGTGTGTCCCGTCATCATCCATACCTGAGTCCTTTCTCATCACTCGCTGAGACAGTTCCAGTGTACGACCTCTAGATGGAGTATTCGTCTGACGATATCACTGCAGCGAGGAGCCTACAGTTCTCCATGGTATGTCTCCTAATCGAAATGAGGGGGAACAATACTTGACGATTCGTGTTCCATTAGTACATATACAGTGCGTACCGTCTGAATCCCTTAATCTTTGCTCTAACACAGATCAGTGTCGACGACGGCATTATGGGTAAGCTCATCCTAATCTATTCATTTCCGCTATTAAACTCATATCCAGATCCATGATTATGCATGTTCACTTCATGAAGAGGTAATACACCCGTTTCATAATACACCTTGTTTTTGATATCCATAATATCCTTTGCAAAGTGGACGTTTTTGCTTCGATCGGACTGGAGCAAGGTCAAATGCCTATATTGTTACATGATACCTCCCCTTTATCTCCCTCACCGTGGTTCTGTGGAGTGCGTTCCATTCCAGCACACATTATCACGATGATGAATTCACACTTGTTCTTCAGAGTACTTTGTCACGAATGAGAACCAAGATATACGTGGAGACTTAATAAGAATGAACGACTTACTGCACGACTTTTCCAGACATGCCGTGTGTTGACCAATCTTGACTCAGGTACGTGGATTCGTGTATGCGCGTCCTTGTTGAAGGTTACCACTTTTCTCTTATAGGTCTTGGTATAGCATCAATCATTTTCTCCGAATGCATGTCCAGTTCCCCCATAAAAATGTATTTCTGATTTGATTCATCCAGGTTTTTTCATCCTCAGAACATATGTACTTTGGAACAAGAATAGAATCTTGCTCGCAGCCATGGCGTCCACTTGTTTTGTGAGTTCCAAATTCACTCACCACACCAAAGCAAGTGGTAGATGCATTAACCAGGTTTTTCTCGTGGCATCCCTCGGTTCTGCCTTCGCCGATACCGTCCCCGCAACATGTACTTGCTCTCACCTTCCCTTTGGCCTTCCACAACCGCTGAAACATTCTACTCATTTTTACAGACTGCCACAAGGCTTCGGCCGGTTTTGGGTTCCTCATACCATTTCTTCTCCTTACTGTGTTCGAATTGGGTGGGTGACCAGGAGCATACACCTGTACAAGCACACGCTGATGGATACTCCCCCAGGACTCATCATACTCACGCTCATACGCGCCATACAGTGCTGGCGGATGAGCTCAAGCTGTCTGTACGTTGTCTTGGTGAAACATAACATATTCTATTATACATGCGGTCTTCGTGAGTTACCACTCGTACGCATCGTTTGCTGTACTCATCCATAATAATTCTCTTTCCTGAAGTACTCTCTGTGGTAAACGTACTTGCAATACTGCTCTTTCAGGTGCGCGAATCTCTCAGATGCCTTTTAAAATCGAGTTGTCGATGTTCTGCGTCCCAGTACTCCTACGATGACATGTTATATATGTATGTACCCCACACGCTGTTGCATATGGCTACTAACAACACCAAAACTTACACCCACGTACAGTTTCGAGGTTATAATCCTTGCGATCCTCGCTACGCGCATGCACCTCCATCTCTGGCAGTTAAACCGACATGCATATGCCTCTGGCGACCCAGCGCATATTACAATATCCGATATATCATCTATGAATTTCGCGTCATGATGCATTATCCTGTGGCTTTTTTGGTATCGTTCATAGAGCGAGACTTGGACCGTGCGAGATGACTAGTGGGGATGGTTTAGGAGAGAGGGTTATTTATTTGCATACCGCAAAAAAAAACAAATAAAAATGTTAAGAAGTAGTACCCTGCAGGCTTTTTTTTATTAAAAAAAAACAAATTTATTGTCGAAGACCCTATGTCGGACATAGTCCTATTCGCGGGGCTTACTCCCGCTTGATCTATAGCATGTATGTGTACTATCGTGGCGTCAATAGTAAACATATATACTCCGCCAGCAAAATACTGGGCAAAGGCCGGCGCTGAGTTCGTACAGGGGGGAATAATGTGGTGTGAATGGGGGCCTTTCTTTTCCTACAATGGGTCTTGACCGGCGAGACGTCTTCCCTCCAGTCTCGGAGTTGAATATTAGTTTGATTTATTTGGTGATTAGTAGGTTTTAGTACTCAGACTGTATATAAAGGTGAATGACTTTTTGTTCTTTAACTGTCCGAATTTCAGTGAATATTGATATTGATTTGAATCTACCGGTCTTATTTATGTAACGCATGAGGGCTGGGTAGCTTTCTTGGGATGTTACTTGACGATGCAGGGAGTTGGCGAAAAGGTGACATTCACATGCGTATTGGGGGCATTCAAAGAGATAGTGGTGGATCCCTGCAGGCTTGTCCTGGGTTATTGTACCAAGTATAAGTTGAGCAATGATACAGATGGTTGGACAGGTCCGTGTTGGTGATGATGTTGGTGGTTTACACATGTTGGATATCAGGGGTCGAGGTACGAGCTCGACACTTATCGGGAATCTTCGGGATCGATGGCGCATCAATGGCGCAATATTACCGGGCGTCGGCAGCATGGTTTTAGCGTTGGCTGGCATATATAAGTAATAAATTTTCTGTAGGAGTACGCTATGCGTTTGTCAGCGGGTTCACTGTAAAACCTGAGTTGGTATTACTTTGCGGAACGTCGGTCCGAGACTTGCGTGCAACTCAACAACACATGCCTGAGTTTCATGGTTTCACTGCTGACCAATGGCTGGTGTTTCTCTACAATCACTGCGGAAACGAGAAAATAGCCAGATCTGATTAGTGTAGGGATAGACCATATATGCGGAATATAAATAGATACCGCATACATCGCAAATCCCGAAGCGCTAGTAGGTTAGCGAGAGGTACACAGGGAAAACTCTAATCTGACACTGGATACACAAGTTGTGCGGAGGTAGATTAGTTATCTATGTATCTAATCCGACATCAGTATCATGTCTGAAAACATGTTGGGTACATCTGCATTCTGTCTGCATACATATACAAAACAGATCTGACTAGACTCCACAAAGAATAGTATACATGTAGTCCATATGCTTCCTAGGATTCACCATTTGCTTCGGGGCCCCATGGCTTCTTGCTCGCTATTCCCCTTGTTCTCTACACCCCACATTCATGATGTATGGGTCCCAAGGTCCACAGAGACGCCCAAGTGGTGCCCCCATGTATCCTAACCAACAAAGCATTAGTTAAGAGTGCCAGTCTCAAATGAATGGCACCCATTTTGTACGAAAATTTAGTTTACAGTCAGTCGAAATAATAAAAAAAGAATTATACTTTACCTCTCATCCCTACTCTGCTTATAACCATATCCGTAGCACTCTATAGTGGATTACGTTTCCGTGATGTTTTCCCAGGTCAAAACATGGTCAATTTATGATAGCTATTATTTATGTGTTTGTTCTTTATCAAAATACCGTTGCTGTCAACTTTTTTGTACACAGCGGTAATCTCACCTGGCTCCGCAAGACACTTGCCATCTGCATGCCACGTCAACATAGCACATACTGCGTCAGTACCGCGTCAAACGTGTCAGCACTTCAGCTTCAATACTCAGTGTAACTTCTAGTTGTCCATAGGCAGTAATAAAATCATTTACTAAGCATTCTGTAGACAATGATGCCCCGAGTCTCCGAGAAATCACCCGCAGCTCCTTTCCTACAAGCCTCACCTGCGAAGAGAGGGATGGGTCAGAGGAAGGTTGCAAGTTTTGGATACTTTGTTTGATTTTGCCTTTCTATGGTCAAATTTTTGTGGCCATGCGTTCTATCCCTCCATACTCAAGTTGTTCGTGTTCGTTCATTGCGTTACTATCCTATGCCGCTGTCCAGCGGTATCGATCTTCTTTTACTTTCGTATCTACCTTTGATCTGGAACACAATGATAACCTAGGTGCTTAGCGAATCAATTATTCGTACAGTCACTACCGGAAATGCGTGCTTGTGTATGTTAGACATGCCTCGCTTACTTCCACGTCTGCTCAAAATCTTGCAGGATGCCCCAGAGCCAATCACGCTGAGCAATAGACATTCGCGCTACAAAAAGCGTGTTTCTATGAAAAATACTATTCCAAAGACGCCTACTTTCACTTCAGAAGGCAGGGCTCACTCAATTTTGTTGGACGACGCGAACCCAATCACCGAAGGTCATCTTTATAACAGACACAAGTCACTGCCACCCAGGGTTCGTCTTGTGAAGCCACTACAAGATACCGGAGAGCACGACCATCCGCGGGAAATGACGGATGAGGAACGCGAATGGTGGTCCAGCCCTTACCGTGCGTTAGGTACACCGTCCCCACTATTTGTGTACTTATCGTTCTGATGCAGTCAGAATGCTCGCTTCGCCGTTGCGAGAATGTCAAATAACGCGTAAAAAACTACCCAGGGGTGCGTGAATAGGAAAGGCTCATGTTACACCTCCTTCATTCAACTCCTAGACTTTCTCATTCGCCTGGCACCCGTGCGCTTCCCAGCCTCTCAGGGAGTACGCGAACAGCAGCAACTAGTTCCAGATGGTATTGAGCATCCTAAATTTAAGCCTCGTCGATCCACATCTGCGTGTTATATTGTATGCTGGAAAGATGCCCTTCCATATGCAAGTTCTAGAAGTGCGTGACGAGTTGAAACTTCATTCCAGCCATCACTGAGCTCTTCCCAGTTCCGCTGCGCAAAATGTCACCGAACTCGGCTATGGCACCTTTGTTATCAGTACGCATCGGTTATCAGCTTCGTTTACGAGTCCTGCAGGAACTGGAACTTCTTACTAAAAAGCTCGCTGGAAGTCCTTTGGAAGACCCTGCGGCGACGGTGCTCCGAAGACTCACCCGTTCCGAATGGAACGTAGTTCGGCAAACTAACTCGATACCTCACAGAGATGCAGTAGCCCTGATGGTAGTACCCCCAGTCAACCGGAACCCAGAAACAAAGGAGAAGCCACAACCCTCCGCACAGTTGGACATCGCTGATATTGTACAAATCGATACTGACAGCTCAGAAACCTCATCGCAGCGTCTCCCCCCTCTCTCCCTTCTCCATCCGGTCACGGATGATGATATAAGTTCTCCTCTTCTTCCGGTTGCGCAAGCTCCTCTCTACCACGGTCTGTCCTTATTTCCTGCCCGACCACAGCGAGCAGCGCTATATGAAGCACTCTGTAAGCTACTTCAGGCGGAGCGTAGAGCACGGTCGCGCGCACATCCAGCCCTTGGTTCTTCCCAACATGAAAAGTCTTCGCGAGCCCGCGGTGATGCCAAGGGAAGCCATGCGTTCCTGCTGTGTTCGAATCAGCATACTGCCAAACGGGCGGATGTTGTGCCTTTGGCAATAGCCCTCTGGAGATTGCGGATGTGGGAGGGCCAAGCTTACGGTTCCGCTGTTGAGACGAGTCACTGGGAGGTCGATGCAGCATGGAGGTTATCCTGGGCAGAGCATATGTACTGAGCAACCATACCGATAATGCTTAGCATGTCATTTAATCACAAGAAATATTAATCACAATGCCCGCTTGCAAGACAAAGATGTTGTAATTTTGCAAAGTCTACACATCTACTCAATAGCCATTGCGGCTGATTCCACGCTCTTCACAGGCTTTGACAGTACCTCACGGCCTTCCCAGAACTTAGGAAGTTTGTCGCCGGGAACAAAGAGTCGCTCGACACCGTCCTCTGTGATCACACACATGCGGATGACACCTCCTGACGAGCCGTCTCTTGCCATCGCAAGTGCAAGTGCTATGCGACACAACTAAATTAAATGCAGGAAAATGCAGGTCAAGCACGCACTGTTTTTCACGAATTCGACGGTCTCATCCCGTCCCCACCCATCTTGGTATGTAGCATCACAGTAACCGTATACATATGTTGAACCAGAGCCTAAAAATTGACATAATTGACTCGGTATCGAACATGAGCTACGCCAGACGCACCTCCAATGGCCCACGGCTGGCGGAAAAGTCCTCCGCCTAGAGGAATGTTGTATACACTTGGACCGACCTCCTTGTCCCACCCCGCAACAATGATACCTGCGCTAAGAGCATCTTTATTATCATAGCAAATATCCTGGAACATGCCCGCAGCTGACGAAACTGGAGGGTGGGCGCCGTGGATTTGTCTGTTAGTGCTCAGTACAAGCGAACCCATGACTGTTGAGAAACGAAGGCGCACGTATATAGCTGCAGGTAGTGATGTATCATATCTGCAACGGCTTGCGTGTCAGCTGCAGATCCTGAGCGACAGCAGTATATCCGATCATGAACATGTGTGAGCTTGTCTGTTACACGGTTGGCCTTGGTTTCGTAGAGATAAGGAAATAAACAGTAAGTAAGTAAGAGTGCGCACGATGTAGCTTCCAGTCGTCGTACGGCTGTCGGCGCCGATGACGACGCCCTTGTCGAATTGAACTGCCATAATAGAGGTCTGCCAATGGCGTACATTAATGATGATAGAATAATGATTTGAACGTTCATACCCCGAGATTGACCTCTCCGCTCTTGAGCCTGTTCATGTCGATGCGATCCATGTTGCTGTCGATATCGTCGTGTGTTATGAAGAAGTGTAATGTCAATCTTGAGTTGTGGCTGAGTAGCTAAATAGCGCTGACGCGTCTGGACGCGTGTTCTCACTTGTTTCTGATTTCCATTCACCGAACTTGTAACTTTTATTATAGTCACAATGACTTCTCAGAATTTGGCTACATCATATAACGAACTACAGCGTGCATTTGATGCGCGACCGTCCGATCTAAAGAAATGCGGGACACTGCTAGCCCAGCTAAAGGTGTCGCCAAGTTAATCCAAAGCTTTGTATATGCATGACTGACTTGATGCTAGGTTGGCTTAATAGAAGCAGGTCTATTGATCCCCCAAGGAGAAACAAACCTCCATGACTTGGTCGTTGCTCGTACGTCAGAACGGTCTCTGATGTGTTATGTGATGACAATGGGACAGGTGACATCCTCGAAATCGGGGTCTTCTGGAGTATAAGAGCGAAAGACGTCCCTTCGTTCGATAGATATTTCTCTCAGCTGCATACTTTCTACACGGACTTCAGGTATGCATAAATCTGCTACCCCAGATTAGCTTTTCCTCACAGGCATCAGATCAAGCCTCCCTCCGTCGAAGCGTGAATTTGCAGTCCGGGGCTTGAACCTCATCCGTCTACTCACACAAAACCGCATCGCTGATTTTCACACTACACTTGAATCACTTCCACTTCCTGCTGATGAGATCAACACAAATCCATACATTAGACATCCAGTGAATCTCGAGCGCTGGCTCATGGAAGGTAGCTACAGTAAAGTGTGGAATGCTCGTGAAGAAGCACCGGCGGAAGAGTACAAATTCTTTGTAGACAGTCTTATGGGCACCATTCGGTGAGCTTTTTTCTGTTGGTCTAATCAATGTCACTGAGGGTTATTGCCAGGAATGAGATTGCCAGTTGCGAGGAGTCGGCGTACGATAGCCTCCCTTTGAAGGACGCTGCAACTCTGCTATTCTTTCCCTCACAGTCTGGTTTATTGGTGTTCGCCCAACAGGTAGGAGCTTTAATGACCTCAAAACTCTCTTTTGCTGATCTTGTTTACAGCGCGGTTGGCAGGTAGATCTGACAGCTGGCATGATAACATTTGCAAAGAAGAATGATGAACAAGTAGAGATTCCAACGCAGAAACTCATTGCAGCAAACCTAGCGTACGCTCGCGAGCTGGAGCAAATTGTGTAGACACCACCAAATGTTTGGCTCCTTCACACAATACTTTCCGGACAAGCTGAGGAACGATGATATCAAACGTGCTATCGTCCGAATTACTCGAAGGTCTCTAATGTTTCCTTAGCTTTCCTCTTTGCCTCTTCGAGGAGGTCGGTTGGTACAGGCAAATGAAGGTCGTTTGACTCAGTACCAACCCAAGTCATCTCTAGCTCAAATTCCTTCTCTTTGTTGTCATCATGGACGAGGTATATTCTGCGGTGAGATATTTAGGTGAGAAACACGAACCCAGATAACAGATAGCGTACATTCTTGCAGCCTCCATAACGGCTTCACGCATCGACAGTTCCGACAGTTTAAGTTTCTCTAGCTCGGTTTTGGCCAGCTGACGGCCTTTGCCGACTGCCGCACCGTGATATCCCTGGTATATTATCAGTATCGAGATAGTTTGACTTGCAATGCACTCACTAGGCAGACACCACTAGGCTCAACAATATACAGTGAAGGACCACTCTTGTCAACGCCACCAAAGATTGTACTGACGCCGAACGGACGGACAGACGAGTACAACGTATAGGTTTGGGCATTCCAGCTTACAGAATCTGACAGGGCCTAGTGATAGTGGATGAGTATAACATACTGACGTTCCAGCGTAATCTGATCACCTTCACAGTTAAAGGCTCTCTCCACATTTTTCGAGTCTGAGCCCCCGCATCACGAGCTAACTGTGATATTTTCCTGCCATCGGCGAGAAGGCCGGCGGATGCCTTGAGCAGACATGATAAAGAAGTTCATTCAGAACTTAACATGACACTCACCATGCCTATATGTTTGTCTACTGTTTGAATGCGTCGGTTAGCTCCTGGGACAAGGAGCTTGGAGTGTATGAGCTTCTCCACCGCAAGGACGACACCGTCTTTGACGCGTAGCCCGATCGCAGTGCTGATTTAATACGACAGACCATTAGCAATGATTAAAGTACGAAAGAAACCGTATACACCCTGAGTTCTCTACCGCCTTGTTAGCGTATTCGACCTAGGATAACAAGATTGAGAACATTGCAGTATTCGACGAGTTTCAACAATTTCACCTGAAATATACGGCCATCTGGTGAATATGTGCTAGCTGAAAGATCGTAGCCTGTCCCGATGGAAGTCATGGTAGTAAGTATGCAAGTGAGCTGTTCTCGTACGCGCAAGCTTGAGCGCGTCAGCCCGCGGGAAATTATAACTGAACCGGGTCAGGCGCATTTCTGAGCTGGTTTGGCTGCACTCCCTGTCTTCAGTGTCTTTACCGACGCGACTGAGTACTACTAACCATGACCCAAGATGATTGGAGAACAATGCTTGAAGGACACCCAATATTTACGCTTCCAAATGGATGTGGAGGACAGTCAGAGGAGTCACTGGATCTTTCCACGAGTACTCTGAAGAAATCTATACTCAATGAGGGGCCTTTGGATGTCCCCCGTTCAGGACGTCGTCAGGTTATGGTCCTCAAGGACTCTGATCTAATCGTAGCAGCTGGGTACGAACTGAGGATAACTTCTCTTTCGGCCTCTAAGCTTGGGAGGAGTACGAACAACTCGTTCAAAGTACGTGCATTCTGATAATTCTGGTCGTGGCTCACCGCCGGAGAAGATCTTGAACACCCCAAATATTCAATTTTGGATCCACCAAATTGCACTGAATCCGAGTGGGAAGCTCATAGCTGTGGCAGGAGCACACCAGGTCGCAGTTGTGGTCCTCCCTCGTGCCGGGTATTCCAAGCTTGCGTCTGGTTCTGTAGACTGCAAGTAAGTGAGCGGTTTTTGTATGAACGTTGACATTTAATCCATCCGCAAAGGTCAATCCAAGTAGGATCTTTCTACCATCATTCGCATTCGTCTGCCCCCATTGCCAAGATCGAATGGCATCCGTGGGGGGAGGCAGGGTCCACTCTTATGATCATGACCGTCGATGGGAAACTAAGGTTGGGTTTACAACGACGAGTTTAGTGTATTCACTAATCTTTTTCAGAGAGTATGACATTTCGGTTGATATTGAAGAGCCCCAACAAGTTTTGTCCTTTGTTCCCGAGAAGAAGACCTCGAAGTCATATTTGGCTGAAGATCCAGCCGAGCGCGAGGTCGCATCATTCACTCTAGGAAAGGGAAAAGCAGATTGGGGCCCGCTCACCGTCTATGCTGTTATGAGGTCAGGAGACATTTATGCCATATGTCCCTACATGCCCCAAAACGCGTAAGTTTTGTCATCTCATGTGATGCTACTTCTTAATCGATTCTAAGATCTGTACCATCGTCCTACGTCCACGCTCTCGAGTGTTTCATCTCCGCCAAACAGGAGTTCCTATCTCAGGGTGCATCTAGTGGGATATCGGTTCTTTCGACGCTCTACGACTATCAGCGGAAGTATGTCACAACCTTGCTGAAGCAACTTCCAGCGGGGACTGTGTACCCAGCAATCTCCCGTTCCTTCTCTATGCACCCTCCTATGACCATAAAAAGCCAACCGATGCGTCAGGGGCCTTTTCTCCTCCAACCTTCGCCTCGTTCATTGGAAGACAGTGAAGGTGGTGATGCAACGGACATCGCGTATCTTGCTTTCATTCGTGACGATGACGATGAAGATGCGGGCGAGACTGAGCGTCTTGGGATTCTCATTGTCACTCATCAAGACGGTAAAGTTGATGTGTGTCTAGACGTGGAGAAAGTTGAAGCACGGTGGGAGAGCAAAGGGGTTTGTTGTCAAATTTGTTGCATCATTGCTGCTTATGCACGCGACTCTAGGATAAGTCTCAGGACTTGCCTATGCTAGCAGTCTACGAGTGCATAGACTTGGGCTTGATTTCGATGCTGAAACAAACATCTCCTTTGTCATCAGGCACACCCGCTCTCGACCTCCTTCAAGCAAACCGCCCTATCTTATTGATGGATCCGATACATGATGATACTGTTTACGTCTACCATGCTTTTGGCGTTCATGTCCTTGATTTTGGAGATCTGCTGCAATGTCTCACCAATGGACTCCGCGCAGATGACGACGACGGTGTCGCACTGAATCAAGCATTGCAAAAGTCGGCAGGCACGCATGTCGTGCCATTGGTGAATACCTATTCAGTGGATCGAAGGTATGTGAATAAATATGCCTCTACGATCTTAATGATTCAACCAGTCAATAGGTGCTCAAATCCGATTATTGCTGGATCGGAGGATTTTCTTGCACCTATTGAAGGGCCATCGGCGTACGTCTCGCTTTTAGGCACGGAGCCCTTCGTGCCACCTCTAGCGCTTTTGCGTCCCTCCGGACCGCCCAGCAATCCTCGCATCGCGGTCGGGACGCCAGACACCAAAACAGAATTCGTACTTACCCCTGAAACATTGCGAAATCTGGGTTCAACAATTGAGGGCTTGACATCACAGATCCACAAAATCATCCTCGCATACAAAGCTACAGAAGTACGAGCCGAACTGCAGGCGAAGGAATTTGAGCGACAGCAACAGAAGTGTGGTGCGATGCTTGATCTCATTGAACAGCTGAGCGGCTTGCGGAATAGCGAAGTTAAAGAGCGGCTCGAGAGAATACGGGAAGCATATAGGGCGCTGGCATCGAGGCTAGATCACAGACTGCAAACTCTTATGCAGCAAGCATCGCCAAAACTTAGTGAATATGAGACGAAGTGGTTTGAGGAATTACGGAGGATGAAGGCGGAAATCGCAGGGGCGGGCAGGTATGACGAGCAATCTCTCGCTGCACGGACATCACTGGTAATTATTTCTCCCATGGATTTGGATCCCAGCTGACTACTGTGTAGCTCAAACGCGAGTACGACCGAATGTTGCCCAGCTTGAATGACATGGCTGTGAAGGAAGCAGAACGCAAGAGGCGCTTGTGTGAGAGTGGACTTGGGTTATCCCAGGCTTTCCAATTTGGAGAGCGAACGAACCAAGAGTAGGCCCTTTGAGTTGAACTAGCGACCTCTAAGTTAACTTGATTAATATTATAGGCGCACTAAAATAGCTGAGCTGGAGGAAACGATCATGAAAATGGCGTCAAAATTGGAACTTTCGCTGGCTCGCCCGCCATCGCTGCGGGAAACCCCCCAGAACTAGTCAGCATTTACATCTTTGGTCATGTTTTTGTTACCTGTGAGAGCATACGTAATTACCGTAGGATACTGCTAGGGTTATGATTTTGGTTCATGAGTGCTCTAGCAATTCGAAGTTCCAAATCTTTTGTCACAACATGATTTAATAAGTCACGCAGGACCAGCTATTTGTTAAGTTTGTCATTTTATTTTGGAGTTACTTTCAAGTTGTCTGCAATGAATTCAGACATTTGTGGTGGCAATCCATTATAAGCCAGCTAACACATTTCAGGTCTTTTCTTGGTTCAAATTTGGATTGCCAGTGAAATTCAGGCCAATTCTAGTATTCCATGTAGACTAGTGATGTTCCCGGCCCAGCTCGGCTCAAAAGCCGGGGCTACGGCTCGGCCTGACAAGGCTCAGGCTTGGCTCGGCCCAGGCCGCGGCTGATTACTAGAAAGTACTCAATTCTTGTCTAGCATCAGTATCTCTACCTCCGCGTCCTCAGCGTCATCTACCTCGCAGTGTACTTCTTCTACATCCTCAATCATCATGGTACTATCCCAGCTCTCTTCGTCCTGATCAGTGAGTTTTACACTGGCATCCATTTCTTCGACTTCGACTCTGACAGACAGATCATGCGAGTCTCGGAACAAGAGGTCTCGCTTGATCATACACTTGAGACACTGTAGAGCTTCGACAATGTCAGCCTTTAGTCGATTTCGCCGCTTACTGATAGTAATTCCCGCTGACAAGAAGGCATGCTCACTTGAGACAGAAGAACCCATGATCAAAAGGAAATCCCGTGCCAGTGAGGCCCAGACAGGATAATGAGAAGCATTAACTCCCCACCATCTCACAATACTTTGGCCCCCCAGATGATCCTTTGAATTGAGGTACATATTGAAATCCTGTAGCCATGGCCTCATTGGATCATCAGACAAGCTCGAGGTAGGGGTTGGTGTAGCATTATCATCTTCATCGTCTGATAGCTCACGCATGAGCATCGAAAGCTTGCAGCTCACTCCAGTGGCTGTCTTTGCTTCAGCAGGCTTCAGTGAACCATTGGCATACATTTCTTGATAGCGTGCTTTGTACTAATGTTTTATGATTTCAATAGCTTAGCTGGTATCATGCACTAAAAACTTATGATCTCTTCTGCATGCGTGAGAGCATCTTGATATAGGTATTCACCCCAGTACCGATGAATATGGTTTGCCTTTTGTGCAGGATTGAGCACTGTGTCTGATGTTAAGCTAACAAATCTGACACAACAATAAATATCACATACACATTGCTATGATGTAGGTGTCTGACTCGGCAGACTTTTCATAGTATTCTGCAATCTTTTGCACTCCTGCAGCAAGTCCTGTCTGAAAGTCAACATACTTTTCACGATCTCGATGAGTGGACCATGCTTTGTGGAGGGCCTCCAAGGTATTAGCGACCTAGCCAGGTGCTAAGGAACTTGAGTGGTGTCTGCAACAGGCACTCTATAAAGAGCGGTGGCCCGTGTGTATTGGTCGCCTAGCGTGGGGTGCGCTAGTTGCATCGGGTTGGAGGTAGGCACAATGTGCTGTCTCACAACCACATCTCAGCGATGGGTTCTACGATGACGAATAGACTTAGAAGCGATGAGCTTCTAAGAAGTTGAAGTATAGACAATAAGCTTATTGAAGCTTATTGAAAGGAAGTTCAGGGTCAAAGATCAAGCAGATTCAAGTTAAAGAAGTACAAAGGCTATCTGCGCATATTTATACATAAGATTGAAGTGGAGTGTGAATATGTAAGTATCGCTAGATTAAGTATGAAGTCAGATAGTGAATAGGAAGACACATGCTCATAGATGAGTCAGAGGCATATGAACCAATGAATGCATGCATGTGCAAAAGGGAGTCATAGGTGTGGAGCCGAAGGTATAAAAGGTACGAGCCAATGAGGCGACGCAGGAGTCATAGGTAAATGCAAAGGAAAAGATAAAAGGAAATATGACACCAGACGTAGTCCTTGAGCCAGAGAGTTGTTTGTGTGAACCAGGGGGTGGCGCATGTTGAAGCACAGAGGAAGGCATCGAACACGACAGAGGTGTTTGAGGTGCGAGGAGTACCGGAAGAGTGCGTGATTAGTGACAATGAAGGAGGTGAGCATAGGTGAGGTAGGGAGTGATGATGGCAAGCCAGACGAGGTAGTGGAGGATGAGGATGGAGGCCTCATTGGGACGAGAGTAGATGGCGATGCATAGGAGAAAAAATGATAGTAGGGGCACAAGAAGGTGTTTTTGTAACACAAGGCAGGTAATGCTAGATGTAGTGTTGGCCCTTGGTCAGTTGAGAATGCCTGCTGAGAATTATCGGTGTGCTTCACAGATATGAGTATGAGTACAGCATGACATTGTCATATACCATACTTCTAATCCCAGATCTGACCATATCCGATCAGATCCGATCGATTCCATTTCTGTCCAGTCCACAGATCCTGTCCAGATCACCCATCCGAATGTGCTCACTTCTCGCACCTTAACTCCCTTGTGTATATCTGCGTCTATCTCCTTTCGTCATTCCTCCTGTTTCCGGTATTCCAGCTGTGTATATTTCCGTCCTGTGTCACTGATCCATGCTTACTGATCTGCTGTGCATTAACTAATAGACTTCCGTTACACTTCGTACATAGCCCTCGGTCCTGGACTTGTTGATTATCTGTATTAGATACTTACAGTATATAAACCACTTGTAGATCTCCGTAGAACCTTAGTTCAAATATCATCTTAGATTCTGCTCATTCTGCTTCCTCCGGACTTGAGTCACTTTCTGCTCTAAGTCATCTTCCGAGACTTGGGATTGATTCCTATAGTCTATATCTCTGACTCTATCTTCGGATAGTCTATCTCTGTTAGTTTCTAGTTAGGAACTTGTTCCGAAGCTAGTCTTAATCTTCGTTCTATTCCTACGTTCCGGATAACCTTTGGATGTATCATATCCGATACCTTCAGACGTCCGGATCCGTCATGCAACTCCTTCCGGATCTTCGGATGTATAACTTCTCCCTGAAATAAGGGGCATTACTCGGGAAAGGGGCACAGTGCACGAACTGAGGCCAAAGCCCTTCGGATCTCTCTACCTTTGAGTATGGTCTTAACAGTATATTCGAACTCACCTTTCCGAGTAACATTCTCTACACCATCCCACGTCATGCCTCCCCATAAAACTCAGAACACTCTCCACGGAGCTGGACTTGGTCCCATCCAACGAGATCCGACACCCATCATCCAAACATTCACCAGCTTCTCTCAATGCTGTGCGAGCATGAGCGATATAGGTCAAAGCATCTCTGCGCGTCAAGCCAGACTGGATCCAGTTACACCAACTCGGAACATGGATGACCCAGACACTAATTCACGCCCGACCATTCACTTTGATGACGAGTTGCGTGGCAACCCACCAGACGATGGAGGTGATGATCCGGATGATGAGGATCTGGATAATGAAGAAGATCATAACCATCTGAACCCTCAGGACTGGGTCTTAGCTTGAGCCCCTTCAGTGACAAACTCCGTACTATACGGGTCACCTGACCCACATAATATCCCGTCAAAGACGGGCCAGCGGATGATGGGCCGAGGTTATGTATATCCTCGATGTTGACGGATGGGCCAGGGAGAATATTATTTCTGATGGAGACGGGTGGGCCGGGAGACTTGTATTTTTGGGAGAGACGGGTGGGCCGAGGGAAACATGATTTCTGATGTTGACGGATGGGCCAGGGGGATATCATCCCCGACAGAGATGGGTGGGCCCATCTGGGTAGTATGTAGAGTAGGATATTATAGACAGCTGGGCTGAAGAGAGATGCAAGGCAAATATTATTGCATAGACGGGTGGGCTGAGGTAAGAGAATATTACATATATGGGTGGGCTGAGGTGAGAGAATATTACATATATGGGTGGGCCGAGGGTGCAGTAAAATATTTATTGCATAGACGGGTGGGCCGATGTGGGGGAATTTTACATAGATGGGTGGGCCGACGTGGGGTGTATTACATGGATGGGTGGGCCGAGGGTGCAGTAAAATATTTATTGCATAGACGGGTGGGCTGACGTGGGGGAATTTTACATAGACGGGTGGGCTGAGGTAAAATATATTACATATATGGGTGGGCCTAGATATGTATCATAAAGACATACAGCTGATGTAGCCACCAGAGAATCAAACACATAGGATACATGCACCCTATGAGTGCATATACCTACCATCGACCACCAAAATCTAAACCCTGAAGCACGAAAACCTGAATTCACCATGTCTGACATTCATTGATAATTGAGGTGCCGGGTGCCGGGTGCCAAGTCCCGAAACCAGGAACTCAAAACTGGAGATTCAAACTAGATATTTCCTGAATTCCGGATACCCGGACACCCGAAACACAACACACAAGGTGAAAGATTTAAAGTCCATGTGTCGAGTCATCTGGTGCTGAGTGCCGGGTGTGGGTGCAGAGTACCGAAATCAGAAACTAGAAACTCGAGATTCGAGATTCAAGACAAAACAGACATCTACCAAAAATGTGTGGATCAAAGTTTTGTTGTTGCCTGACATGTGTCTGAGTCCCAAGGACCGAACCCCGAAATTGTGGACTACCAAATTTCGGGATTCAGGGTTCGGCACTCGAGATTTGAGATTTGAGATGAAAAAGATATCTACCAAAAATGTGTGGATCAAAGTCAATTTATTGCCTAACATTTTTTTTTTGGTCTCAAGTGCAGAAGCCCAAATACCAAACCCCGAACCCCTAAATAGTAGACTACCGGAGTTCGGAGTTCAGGGTTCGGCACTTAGAATGTGTGGATCAATAGGTGTCTATTGCCTCACATTGTTCTGAATCCCGAGTCGCGAGTGCTGGGTGCCGGGGTTCAGGGTTCAGCACTGACAATATGTTGATCAATATCTTTCACATTGTGAGTACCAAGTCCTGAGTCCCAAGTGCCGGGTGCCGGAGTTCAGGGTTCGGCACTCAACATGTGTAAATCAATATCTTTGTATTGCCTCACATTGTTCTAACTCCTGGGTGCCGGAGTTTGGGGTTCGGCACTCAACATGTGTAAATCAATATCTTTGTATTGCCTCACATTGTTCTAACTCCCGGTGCCGGAGTTCGGGGTTCAGCACATAAAATATGTGGATCGATATATTTCACATTGTTATGAGTCCTGAATCCTGATCCCCGAGTGCCGGGTGCCGGAGTTCGGGGTTCGGCACTCAACATGTGTAAATCAATATCTTTGTATTGCCTCACATTGTTCTAACTCCTGGGTGCCGGAGTTCGGGGTTCGGCACTCAACATGTGTAAATCAATATCTTTGTATTGCCTCACATTGTTCTAACTCCCAGGTGCTGGGGTTCGGGGTTAAAATATGTGGATCAATATCTTTCACATTGTTATGAGGCCTGAGTCCCGATTCCCGACTGCCGGGTGCCGGAGTTCAGGGTTTGGTGTCAAAATATGTGCATCGATATCTTTCACATTGTTATGAGTCCCAAGGCCCAAGTCCCGAGTGCCGGGTGCCAGAGTTCGGGGTTTGGCACTCAATATGTGTGAATCAATATCTCTGTATTGCCTCACATTGTTCTAAGTCCCGGGTACCGAGTCCTGGGTGCCAGGGGTTGGGGTTCGGCACTTAAAATATGTAGATTGATATTTTTCACATGGTGATGAGTCCCAAGTCCCGGGTGCCAGCGTTCAGGGTTCGGCACTTAAGATGTATGGATTGATATGTTTCACATTGTTACCCGGCACCCGGCACAAGGTGACTCAACAGATAGGTTTCAAATTCTTTACATTTTGTGTCGAGTCCTGAGTGCCAGGTGCCGGGGTTCAGGGTTCAGCACTCAAAATGTGTGAATCAATGTGAGGCAATAAAAAGACTTTGACCCACACATTTTTAGTGCTGAACCCCGAGCTCTGACATCTGGTAGTCCACAATTTCGGGGTTTGGCACTTGTGATTCTGCACTCGGGACTCAGAAAAATGTGAGACAATAAAAGGAATTTGATCCACACATTTAAAACTTGAAACTCACAAAATGTATATCATGTAAATTTTCTATTTCCTTACACAGTTCACCAAGTGTCAAGTACCAAGACCTGAGACCCGAATCCTGGATTCCTGGCAATGTACCAAGTGCCAAGTGCTGAGTGCCAAAACCCAAAACTTGAAACTTGAAACACAACACTTGAAACTCGCAAAAATCTGGATCATGTAAAATTTCTATTTCCTTACACAATTCACCGAGTGTTGAGTACCAAGACCCAAGACCTGAATCCTGAATGTAGGGTTGGCAGGCCAGCTGCGGAGGTCCGGAGGTCCGGAGATATGGAGATCAGGGCCAGAGATCATAGTGGAGATGGGGTGTGAAATACGGTATGTGACAGAAACTCGCAAAAATGTATATCATGTAAAATTTCTATTTCCTTACACAGTTCACCAATTGTCAAGTAACAAGACCTGAGACCCAAATCCTGAATTCCTGGCAATGTATGAAGTGCTGAGTGCTGAGTGCTGAGTGCCAAAGCCCAAGACCCAAAACTTGAAATTTCAAAACTCGCAAACATCTGTATCATGTACAATTTCTATTTCCTTACACAGTTCACTGAGTGTTGAGTACCAAGACCCAAGACCAGAATCCTGAATTTAGGGTTGGCAGGCTAGCTGCGGAGGTCCGGAAATATGGAGATCAGGGCCAGAGATCATAGTGGAGATGGGGTGTGAAATACAGTATGTGACAGAAACTCGCAAAAATGTATATCATGTAAAATTTCTATTTCCTTACACAGTTCATCGAGTTTTGAGTAGCAAGACCCGAGACCCGAATTCCTGGCAATGTAGCAAGTGCCTCGTGCCAAAGCCCAAAACCCAAAACTTGAAACTTGAAACTCAAAACTTGCAAAAATCTGTATCATGTAAAATTTCTATTTCCTTACACAGTTCACTGAGTGTTGAGTACCAAGCCCCGAGACCCGAATTCCTGGCAATGTAGCAAGTGCTGAGTGCCAAAGCCCGAAACTTGAAACTTGAAACTCAAAACTCGCAAACATCTGTATCATGTAAAATTTCTATTTCCTTACACAGTTCACCGAGTGATTCCATTCCTCCGGATCTCCCTGCATTCCTCTCCAGACATATTCCCATGCCACATGCATTACACCATTTGAGGTATGTCCTTGTCTCCAGCTCTCAGTTACCTCTGTTTCTGTCTTGATAATTTCTTTCGTACATATCTCATCTCTGAGTTCATTTTGTTATGTTTCGTTGTACTTAGTAGTATGTTTCCACATGGTTCATACATAGCCTTGGATTATGCTTACTGATCCTTACCTATGATCTTGCTACCTTCTCATGTCAATATAACTCCATTCCATTCTCGCACTTGGGCTCTGGCCCTTGTAAGCCTCTGGTTCAGGCCTATGGGAGTATTCCCTAGGCCGGACCTTTGACCCTTTGTTATATTATACTTTCTGAACTTTGTCCGAACTCCAGTCTTTATCTCTATTCACCTCCAGCTCTACCTTTGGTAGTCTTCCTCTGTTTGTTTCTACTCCGGACTTCATCCGTAGTAGCCTGTACCTTCCTTACATAATCTCCGGACCTACTCCTCCATAGTAGGGCAATACTTCCCCCCAAATCCACAGAGCTCCGCTCCTCCATTTCTCCACTCCTCCACTCCTCCATTTCTCCATTCCTCCACTCCTCATCCTCCGGACCTCCTATCTCTGGACCTCTTGTCCTGTCCTATCCTATCCTTGACCTCCTGTGGATCATATTTCCCCCTGGAGCCTTGCTCCAATCCTGCCCTAGACTTCATCCAGCGGTCTTCCCTTCATCCATTCTACTTGGGACTTGTCCCAGTAGTCTTACCTCTATCTCCGCCTACCTCCGGTGTAGTTTTCTACACTTCTCCAGAAGTTTATTGGTGCTCTATGGAGCAATCCAGCCCAAGAGTTCCTCCAAGGTTCTCCCTCGGACTTCATATGAAATTAGGGGCATGTACTCAGGCAAGGGGCACAGCGCAGAAGCTGAGGCCAAGCCCCCATGAATTAGTATGACCCTCCAGTACGACCCCATGCAAAGCTGGAACTTCTGAATAGCCTCTGGTTTTGCATGGCCATAACAGTTTTGAGTTTCGGCACTCAGCACTCAGTGATTCAATAATTTGCTTCTGGCAGAGGTAACATTCATTGAAAAAAATTGTATATACATCAATCACTATGCAATTATGCCAACCTCCTCACAAGACCCTTTAACCTTCACCTCAACATCCAAGAACAAAAACATAGAAAGTCGCATTTCTCACACTTTTGATGTTTTCAGTATCTTACTCTTGCATAAATAATACAGCCTCTTCATATATCATTATAATACCATATATACTTGCTTTGTATGACAAGGATCAGCTTAAAATAGGCCGGAGTTTTGAACTAGTGTGAATGCTTACTATTTCTACTGATAAGGAGCCCATACTTTCAAAACATCAAAGTTTATTAATCAGACACCTGGAGTAGATTTAAAATACATTCACTATGATATATCTAAATTTATAAAACCATCCAACAAGAATTGAGTGCTGAGGAAGTGAAATAGATAAGAAATTGACTGTGGGAAAGTTCAAAGTCCCAAAATATCGAAAATGGTCAGTTGGGCAGTTGTAGGACTTTGATGCTGGGTCAACTGAGATATACACCACATCCCTTCCACCACCCTCCAACCTCAGGGAAATATGCAGTATAGGTTCCTTTAGTAGTCTAACATGTATCTTACATATTTTGAATGAAATATTTAGACTGTACTATATATAAATGTGACTTTGTGTAAAAAGATGTCAATTGTCACTTTTCACACATATGTCATTTTACTTATCATTCAGTCAGTCCTTCATGGATCTTTCTAAAACTTCAAATACATCATTAGGGACATATATGAGAGGTAAATCACGCATCAGATCACTTATCACAAGCTTGATTATTATGTAGGCTTCTTATCAGTAGAAATATCCCCTGTACATGACATATCAGATTTGTGGCCTATATACAACTGATCCTTTGCATATGACACATGTGTCATATACCATACTTCTAATCTCAGATCCGACCATATCCGACCAGATCCGATCGTTTCCATATCCGTCCAGTCCACAGATCCTGTCCAGACAACCCATCCAAATGTACTCACTTCTCGCACCTTAACTCCCTTGTGTATATCTGCGTCTATCTCCTTTCGTCATTCCTCCTGCTTCCGGTACTCCGGCTGTTTATATTTCCGTCCTGTGTTACTGATCCGTTTCCTGTGTTCATTTCCGATTCATGCTTACTGATCCGCTGTGCATTAACTAATAGACTTCCGTTACACTTCGTACATAGCCCTCGGTCCCGGACTTGCTGATTATCCGTCTTAGATACTTACAGTATATAAACCACTTGTAGATCTCCGTAGAACCTTAGTTCAAATATCATCTTAGATTCTACTCATTCTGTTTCCTCTGGACTTAAGCCACTTTCCGCTTGAGTCACCTTCCGAGACTTAGGATTGATTCCTATAGTCTATATCTCCGACTCTATCTTCGGATAGTCTACCTCCGTTAGTTTCTAGTTAGGAACTTGTTCCGAAACTAGCCTTAATCTCTGTCCTCTCCTTACGTTCTGAATAACCTTTGGACGTACCATATCCGATACCTTCAGACACCCGGATCCGTCACGCAACTCCTTCCGGGTCTTTGGACGAATAACTCCTCCCTGAAATAAGGGGCATTACTCAAGAAAGGGGCACAGTGCACGAACTGAGGCCAAAGCCCTTCGGATCTCTCTACCCTTGAGTACAGTCTTAACAACATGTGGGAGTGTACTACTGTTGATGTCTGAGCAGGGCTGGCCATTTATGCAATGATAAGACATTCAAAAACTTTAAAAATGATTGAGGAGCAACAGGAGGGCATCCATGATAAGATGGTCGAGATTGAACTGGATGTTGAGGTGAAGGTTAAAGGGTCTTGTGAGGATGTGGACATAATTGCATAGTGATAGATGTATATACAATTTTTTTCAATGAATGTTACCTCTGCCAGAAGCAAATTATTGAATCACTGAGTGCTGAGTGCTGAGTGCTGAGTGCCAAAACTCGAAACCCAAAACTTGAAACTCACAAAGTGTGAAGTACCGAGACCTGAGACCCAAAACTGCGAGTTTCAAGTTTCAAGTTGTAAGTTTCGGAGTTCGGGGGTTGTGTTCCGGCACTCAGCACTTGTTACATTGCCAGGAATTCGAAATTCGGGTCCCAGGTCGTGGTACTTGACACTCGGTGAACTGTGTAAGGAAATAGAAATTTTACATGATACAGATTTTTGCAAGTTTCAATTTTGAAGTTTGAAGTGTGAAGTTTCGGGGTTTGGGGGTCAGGTTCCGGCACTCGGCACTTGTTACACTGCCAGGAATTCGGGATTCGGGTCTCGGGTCTTGGTACTTGACGCTTGGTGAACTGTGCAAGGAAATAGAAAGTTTAAATGATACAGATTTTTGCAAGTTTCAATTTTGAAGTTTGAAGTTTGAAGTTTCGGAGCTTGGGTGCTGGCACTCGGCACTTGTTACATTGCTAGAAATTCGGGGGTTTTGGGTCCCGGGTCTTAGTACTTGACACTCGGTGAACTGTGCAAGGAAATAGAAATTTTACATGATACAGATTTTTGGAAGGTTCAAGTTTGAAGTTTGAAGTTTTGGAGTTCGGGGGTCGGCTTCTGGCACTTGGCACTTGTTACATTGCCAGGAATTCGGGATTCAGGTCCTGGGTCTTGGTACTTGACACTCAGTGAACTGTGCAAGGAAATAGAAAATTTCAATGATACAGATCTTTGCAAGTTTCAATTTTGAAGTTTGAAGTTTGAAGTTTGAAGTTTGAGGTTTCAGGGTTCGGGTGCCAGCACTCAGCACTCGGCACTTGTTACATTGCCAGGAATTCGGGATTCAGGTCCCGGGTCATGGTACTTGACACTCAGTGAACTGTGTAAGGAAATAGACATTTTACATGATACACATTTTTGTGAGTTCCAAGTTCCAAGTTTTAAGTTTCGAGGTTCAGGGTTCAGGTTCCGGCACTCGGCACTTGTTACATTGCCAAGGATTCAAGATTTGGGTCCTGGGTCTTGGTACTTGACACTCGGTGAACTGTGTGAGGAAATAGGCATTTTACATGATATACATTTTTGCAAGTTTCAAGTTTTGAGTTTTGAGTTTCAGCTTTTTATTGCCTCACATTTTTCTGAGTCCCAAGTGCCAAATCCTGAGTGCCGAACCCCGGTAGTCCACAATTTTGGGGTTCGGCACTTGGGATTCAGCACTCAGGACTCAGACAAATGTCAGGCAATCAAAAGATTTGATTCACACATTTTTGGTAGATATCTTTTTTGTCTCGAATCTGTTACGGCCATGCAAAACCGGAGGCTACTCAGACGTTCCAGCTTTGCATGGGGTCTTACTGGAGTGTCATAACTAAATCATAAGGGCTTGGCCTCTGCTCGTGCGCTGTGCCCCTTATACAAGTATGTGCCCCTAATTTTGCATGAAGTCTGAGGGGGAGTTCCAGTGAAGTCCAGAGGGGAACTCCGGAGGAACTCTAGGGCTAGACTGCTCAATAGTGCGCCGACGGACTACTGGAGGATTGTGGGAACCATGCAGGAACTATTTCCGGAGGACAGGAAATACAGGTAAGACTACTGGGTTGAGTCCCAAGTAGAATGGAATGGAGGATGGACTGCCAGACGAAGTCCAGGGCAAGATAGGAGGGAAGCTCCAGGGGGAAAGATGATCCACAGGATGTCAAGGGTGGGGTAGGACAGGTCCGGAGGTCCGGAGATAGGAGGTCTGGAGGGGGAGGAGTGGAGGAGTGTAGGAGTGGAGGACCAGAGAAGTGAAGCTCCATGGATCCAAGGGGAAGTATTTAGGACATTGATGAGGATCGGAAGTCTCAGATGTCAGAGGAGGGAAAGTCTGGACATAGTGGTGGGTGAGCTGTGCTCAGGGTGGGCTAGGATATGCATAGGATTAGCAAGCTAGCTGCAGAGGTCTGAAGGTCCAGTCGGATGATATGCAACTACCTCAGCTCCGTCATGTCTACAATTATCATACACATGGGCCCACCCGTCTATATTTTATACCACCCTCGGCCCACCCATCTAATACAATATTTTATATAACACTCTCGGCCCAACCGTCTAATATGTGTCTGGGCCCACCCGTGTATGTGATAACAAGTACCCTTCACATACCTGTCTACCTGATACACATCTACCTTGGTACACCCATCTACATAATATCTAACTACCTCGGCCCATCCGTCTACCGGATATTCATGTACATCGGCCCACTCATCTACTCTACATATTCCTTGCATGGGCCCACCCACCGTCATCGGGAATAATATTCCTCCTGGCCCATCTGTCATGAACGAGAATATTTCTACCATGGGCCCATGGTCCGCTGGCCCGTATCATATGGGATATTATGCACGTCCGCTCACTCGTATAATACGGAGATAGTTCACTGTAATATGTGAGCTAGCAAGCCACTTTCACACCCATTCTCCCTTACTTTATAGATTCTGTACTTCTGTGATATCATTGTGCCACCAGTTTGTACCAATCTCCCTCAATTTCATGACTTTCACTTCCATGCTGGTATCCTACATTAGCTGTATGTTGCACTAGGTTTATGTTATTTTGCTACTATCACTTTATCTTTATAACCATCTGCTTTTCCATTGTGATCTTGGCATGATAAGTAATTAAACTGTTGACCTTACGCACCTCCAACATCTGGCAAGTGGCAGAGATACAAGACCTTCTGATACGAGACCTTCAGGGGAACAGAGTCCCTTGATGAGATTATGAAGATCCATACTAGATATCCCCATCCCTCGTGATATCTGTTCTTCCCCTTAGCATTCTTTCTAGTTGATATTGTGCTGTTGCTTCATGTATTGTGATTAAGAAACCTAGAGTTACAACAATGTACCCAGGTAAAATCTTGGCACATCCAAGTTAGTTTGTGTGCCTGTCAGCTCTTAAAGTAATGTTGGTTCATAGTCAATTTATGTCTGCAGTAGCCTGTGGTTGTCAAACTTTGTAGGTGTTGACCATGTTAGATAGGTAGTATAGTTATTATGACTTTTGTGCAATGTTGATTAAAAAACAACACAATATGTTGTCAATTCACTGGAAATGTGAGGATCCACAGCTATTCAATTACATTGCATAGATGGCCCAGTCATCACACTGATAGCTGCTTCCAAGGTGCACATCAATGTGATGTTTCTCTTATATGCAGACCATCTCAATTGTAGTCATTGCAGCCTCTGTACAATCTAGATAGATATATCTCACTATTTGAAAAATATTGCAATGCATGATCAGTCTACTGGAAATATGATCATTTGCAGCTATTTAATTACATTGCATGGATGGCCCAGTCATCACACTGATAGCTGCTTCCAAGGTGCACATCAATGTGATGTTTTTCTTACATGCAGACCATCTCAATTGTAGTCATTGCAGTCTCTGTACAATCTAGATAGCTATATCCCACTATTTAAAAAATATTGCAATGCATGGATACCCCCAGTTATTACACTGATAACTGCTTCCAAGGTACACATCATCCTGATGTCTGTCTGATATAATCATATCCTATTTCATCTATATGGAACATCATGACGAAAATATCCAAGGGCAAACAATAATGTGTTTTGATTGCCAATTTTTGTAAGGCTACTGAAAATGTGGTGGCCTGCAGTCATGAAATTGCAGTCTGGTGATCACACTGTTGTGTGCTTCCAATACATGGATCAAAGTGATATCTCTGTGACAGAATCATATCATATTTCAACTATGTGTGACACCATGATAAAAATATCTAAGGCTAAAAAATCATGTGCAATAATGTTTTTTGATTATCAAATCTGTCTGGTCATATCAATTTCAATTTGATTTCGTGATGGTGCCCGTTTCTACGCCTATGGAGTCTGGCCTCCATCTCTCATGCAAAACACATGCCCCGTCAACTGACGCACAATGAGAACTTATGTCTTGGACACCTTACCATTCCCTCATAGGATTGCTTATGTACCTCACCATCAGAGCTCATCTGGACATTGCGCATGCCGTTCAACAACTGTCACTATCTCAAATTGTTATGGGCCAGTCCACTGGGATGCTGCAAAACAAGTGGTTTGTTACCTCAAAGGTTTGCATGACCTCCAACTGGTGCTCAGAGGCAACCATCCTGCACGTCTCATGGGATACACTGATAGCGATTTTGCAAACTGTCCTGATACATGACAATCTGTCAGTGGATACTACTTCACCCTAAGTTCAGGTATGATCACCTGGAGCACCCGACAGCAGAAAACTGTATCCATTTCCACCTGCAAAGCCAAATATGTCACTGCATCAGATGCTGCAAAGAAACTCACCTGGATTCATACCTTGCTTCGCGAAGTGAACTTCACCCAACCAACGGCTTCCCCCCTTCTCTGCGACAATACTAGAGGCATCACACTCTCAGAGGACACATCATACCATTCCAAAGTAAAACATATTGTCATCAATATTCATTCAATCTGTGAACATGTGGCCCTGGGACAACTCAAACTCCACTATGTCAGATCACTTAATAACACTGCCAACATTTTCACAAAAGCTTTACCACAAAAGGATTTCAAATGACTATGTGCTTGCCTTGGTTTGCAGTGAGGAATTGAGGAGGAGATTATGCTTATTGCATCGAGGAGGAGTATTGATGCTGGAATGCATGTGATGCTATAAGCAAGCAGAGTTGGGACTTAGGAATTCAAACCATCTATATATGTTTGCTCATACCGTCTTATCCCCTCAGTCTGTTCCATCATGACTGAGGGTGAGTTCTTTATTTAATTTGGACTGTACTTAGATTCTGACAGATGCTTATAGGCTAACGCAGTGTTTAGGTACCTACCAATTCAGTCTGTTTCATCATGACTGAGGGCTAACACAGTGTTTAGCTTTAATACAGATTGATATGACAGCAACAACTGATGAATAGGTCACCTTATGAAGGTGAGGATCAATCCAGTCCATTGTGGTGCTGATCAGTAGGTAAGGAAGGTTTGAGCTCCAACTGGCTGAAGCAGTGTGCCAGTGCAATTTACATTGCACCAGATGCACATCCTGGCAAATACCAAGTTACTGAACTGACTCTAAATACAAGATGCCATCAGGCTCCTGGCTGAATGAGAAATCACATAGAAGATGAGAAGCCTGATGTTTGTATGGGCTCATGTTTCAGTCCTGACTTGAGTTAAACTTTGTAGGCTAAGTGATGATTACATAATATTGTCGAACCCAAAGTCACACCGTCTATAGTCTGATCAGTGACTAGCCCATCTCATAGCCCTGTTTGGCACTACCTTTAGGCTTAGTTCGGTAACCAGAGGTAAGGTGAATTTGCCAACTTGAAGGACATTATGTAACATCGGCATAGCAGTTCTGGTTTGAAGCCCAATGACGAAGCTTGAACTTCCCTTTGACCTGTAATGTCTAGCTATACTATACCTCAATATATGACTAAAGGTCTACAAGATTGGAACCACATCTGGGCTAGTGTTGTATCTATAGTTTTATCAGCTCAGGTCCACATCCTCTCCATGGCTCAGGAGTCATCTCATCTCAGGAGTCATCTCATGCAGACAGGGCTGTCTGGACCGACACAGAAACTGATCAGGTTCTCTTGTATTTATTCAACAATTGGGACAAGGTTGGGGACACTGGGAACTTCAAAGATGTGACATACAATTGCGCCGCAGAGGCCATTTCTGAGTATCTGCAGAGTGGTCCACAGAAGACAGGGGCAATGTGTAAGACAAAATGAGCATCAGTGTAAAGATATAACCTAACCTGGGCTGTAGATAAACTACAGCCTAAGCTAGTATGTGAGTCTTGCGCTCCATCTAGTCTGCTTCACTTGTGAGAACAAGAGTGTTCGACCCTAAAGGGGGATGCCTATTAGTGTGGTCAAGTTCGAGTCAAACTTATGTGCAAAAGAAGCGTTGTGGTCAGCAGTAAGTTGCCGCGGTCAGCAATGATGCCGCCAGAACTAGCGTCATGTGTAGCAGTGCTACCGTTGACACGCACCAAACTGGGCTGGTGCATGGCTGACTTTATGTTCCTCTATTCAGAAATCAATCCATGACACAGAATCGAAAGTTTCTTTTTGCTCGTAAAAGTTTGCTTATTATTTCTAATTCATTTTTCATGGGTGTGTTTATGTATGTTTGGCTACAGAAACTACTTCATAAGATTCCCACAGATGTCAGGTGACCCCAGCAAAATAATTACATAGAGTTACCCTGCAGAGAAACTCATGAAACACATTATGATTCACTCGCATCATTTCTATGCATCTACAAAAAAAAAGTGCAGATTTATGCTTCAAATATTACATAATTGATATTCCTCCTAGGATAGCCACTAATAGTCACCTGATCTCAAATTTATGCATAGCCATTGATATCCCACATGACTTCTTCTCACACCCTTGAGCATATTACAAATCAACTATGACAATATTCAATAAATAGGGTAGGTCAGCACCCCTACAAAATGTGAGAAAACAGTAGCATAGCCATTCATTTTGTCTATATAAGACCCACCTTTTTGTCAATAAAAGAGAGATTTTTCTCCCCCTCAGAAATATAACTGAGAGTGAAGTGTGAGCAGCACTATCAGCACACTGTCAAGAACATTGTCAACAACAGTAAGATTGGAAGTCTACACTGTGAGATAGCACTACCTTGAGCTCACTGTGCTCAACAACTAGCAAGACCCTGAGCTCACTGTGTCTGACAACCAGCAAGACAACAAATCTTTTTTCTTTGACAAATTCATTCTAGTTTCTTTCATCATCTTCCTCTCTGTTTTTCTTTCTCTGTTGTCTGTTTCCTTGCTTCTGTTTCTTTTGAATCTTTCTCTTTTCTTCTTTTTCTTTGACCACTGGTCTCTCTCTCTTTTTCAAAGTTTGTTGGTGCTAAGTGTCCTTGTGTTTCTAATATTTGTGTTGTCTCTTTAGTCCATCTAAGGCCAGAGTAGCTTAGTGGGAGAGACTTCAGAGGTTGACAGTGACACTTGATCTCGCACACCTGAGTAGCGATACTGAATTAAGGTCTTCACTGACTGATAGACTCTAGTTATTGAAAGGGGACTTGGTATTGAAATCCAAGGACGTCCATTCCTGTTAACTGCTTAATACTCATAGTGAGTTCCTTGGCAGCAGGTTCAATAGTAAGCTAGAAGATCTCTGAAGTAGTGACTAGTCTTGACCGGGGATTCTACCTGCTTGTCTGAGAAGGTGATTGTTGTAACTTCCCACAAATTGCAGTAGCACAATTGTTGCAAAACACCTGCATTCCATTGGAGGGCGTAGTTTGGCCAGTTACTTCTGTTTCTAAGTTTGTTCGACTTCTGTGTTTTTCTTTGAAGTTTAGTTGTTTCAAGAATCTTTGTCACTGTCCAAGAGTTTGCTGATCTCACAGAAGTGACTCATTTGCTGACCATAGCCTGGGGAACATTAAACAGCCACCCACGTACAACCACGTTATCAGTCATTGGTATTTGTCTGAATCACTGACCGTGGAGATATTTGGTTTTATAGGTCTTTATCTATAGATCATCTATCTAAGAAGACACCGTGGTCGAGATATAGTCAGTAACAGTTGCGTCGAGCGAGCGATGTCGAGCAATGATATCAGCGGTAGCGGTAAGGTTGCGAGCGGTGCAAAGAAACAGTAAAGAAGTCCGCGGTACTTTCAGTGGTAAAGTAGCGGTGCGTGAGAAGTTCAGTCAAAATAACAGTCAAAAGTCCAGCGGTATGCCAGTGGTAATGGAGAATGAGCGTGATAGATTAACGAGCAATAAGGAACTTTGAAGACTACATCTACTACTGGGTGGATCCAGAGCTAGACAATAGTCCTGACCTATAGTATGTGCAATGGTGTAAAATCAGGTACTGTATCGTGCGGGGTATGCGGTGCTTATATCCTAAATCGTATGTACTCAGAATACTCTAGGTGAGATCAGTAGCGCTGGAGTGTAGTAACTGCCATATGTAAACATAGCGCAAGGCGCTGCGGCACAAGGCAACATGTAATAAGGCTTGCCGTGGAATCAGTGATAACGAACATAAAACAAATGATGCACCAAATGGAGCTATGCGGATGCGGCAAGGACATGGGGGGACATCGGTACGTGGAATGTGGTGCGGTAGTCAGTACGGTGTGCGGTAAGCATGGGATGCCGCCAGTAATGCTAAAGGAGCAAGACGGCCATGGACAAGTGGTAACTCCTGTAGATGTGAGACGAGTGTCAAAAGATGGGGTTTTAAGCCCAGTGCCAATATGTTCGTTACATCGGTATATCATATATTGATATGTCATCTAGTTATATACTGATAAGAGATCATATAGCTAAAGCAGACATATAATGTGATTCAGAAATATCACCAACAGTCTGGAGTTCACTGGGACAACACTCAAGGGGCCAATATTGAGGGTGAAGCTGCAGGATCAGTATGGAATGAATATATTTCAAAGAAGGTATGTTAAGTTCACTCATGTCTTGTCAAAAGTCTCATTGATTTATGGTAGGGAAATTCAATCATGCGACCGTTTCGTGTATCAGGATGGAGACACTTTGAACGCATGGACAATATAATACCACAAGGTAGTGGTGCACGAGGGTGTACAGGGTACCAGCCTCATACCGCTATCCCTCCTCCCTTAAACTCAAGTTCAAGCACTGGTGCTTCAACAGCTGAAGACACCGCCTCTCTTCCTATGTTGCAAGGTCCCATGTCTATTACGAGCAGGACTAGTACCAAATTCTCTCACTCTGATATGGTTCACATGCCAACTAACTCAGTTTCTATACAATGTGAGGAACCTACTACTACTCAGATGTTGCCACCACCACTGCCACCGCCACCTTGCCCTGAGTTGGGCTCACTCAAAAAAGCAAAGACAGTGTCAGATCATGCTCAGAGTGGTATTACTAAAGAGAGCAATGCTGATGTCAAGATGTTGAAGGCCACTACTACCGTAGTGTCAAAGGCCACCACTGCTGTAGCCATGATGGGGTTCCAGAGCTCTGTGAACCACCTAAGTGATGTTATCTCAGAGCGCATGGTTTATCCCGAGGATTGGTGATGGACCAGTGCTCAAGGGCCATGCAGATGCTGCAGGTTGAAGATGCAGACTGGTCATTTGGGGAGCAGCTGATGGTACAACAAGTCTTTGCTATGGACGCTGCAGCTACTGATATATATACACAAACTACTGACAAGGACATGTGCTGTCTTACAAGGATGTGATTGGTAAGAAATTCACCAGGTTTCACAGTCCTTCCACAGTCAATGGTTCAGACAATTACCAACGGTTGATAATGTGGTGTTCATTGGGGGGTTGCAGAAACAGAGTTGCAGTTTTTCCAAGCAATTTACCAATTGACTAAAAGGGTTGAGATGGTATGGGAAATCTCAGGGTTTGTATCTGTTAACTGGCGTGATGCAGTGCTTAGGGTACTTGGACAAGTTGGTTACCGTTAACTGGCATGATGCAGTGCTTAGGCAGCTTAGAGAGAAGGGTTACCATTAACTGGCTTGATGCAGTACTTAGGCAATGTAGAAAGACTAATTACCATTAACTGGCTTGATGCAGTACTTAGGCATTTTGGAAGAATGAATATGAAAGAACAGAGTGTAACTGAATTGATAACTGGCTTGATGCAGTGCTACAATGTTACAACTAATGATTTGACAATATAAGAATATTTCTCAACAATATTTCTTGACTACTTCTTATCCTCACAATTAGGAGAGCAAACTAAGAATCAAATACCAATTGAATCAATCAATATGTGGCCTTGAAACCAACTTCTCTGCTGCCCAGGCACTCACAATGAGTATGACGCAGAATCAGAACAGAGTACGTCCTCTTAACGTAGTCTTAAAGTAAGCCAAGCTCTTAATATTATTGACTAAAGTATAAGCCCTTATTTGTTGTCACTCAATTAATGAAAATAATTCTCCCACAGAATTGATTTCCTGTGTTGCAAAGAGAGTGAAGCAGAATTACACTAGACAACTAACAACCATGTGTTAGCTAGTGTAATTAAAGATTATTTAGAAGTTATCTCAGATAGTCAGAACATCGTGGGAAATGATGACAAAGGAGTGGAGGAATAAACTAATATTCACTCAATTCACACTTAGAGTTTTTTTTTCCAAAAGGGGATTCTTATTATCAGAGGGGAAAACTAGGCCCCTTATATACTATTCTACTAGTGGCTACACAATTTCTACATTTAGAAATATGATTCATAATTACTCAGAGTGAGTCATTATAAGAGTGACTCCCTATGACTTGGCTTGACTCCAACTGACTTGGTATGACTCATATGCTCAGATGTTCAGATGTTGAGCTAATGGTTACCAGTATCTTGGGACTGTCCAAATGTGTCACTTATGTAATTAAAACAACTGTACATTACATAATCCTCATTGTTTAGATGTCAACTTATAGATGTTGAGATGTTAAGATGTTAAACTGAACTTTGGTAATCAGATAGGAAAATGTGTGAAAAAATTATAAAATATGTGGGAAAATTGATTAGTCATCAAATTTAAGGGTTTTGAGGTGCCTTATTGAGTCAGATAAGTAATTAATTATATTATAAGTCCATTTACTCATCAAAAATGCATTGTAAAATTACCATAAATAGTAGAAAAATTAGCTTTGAAATTATAAGTGTAATTAGACTTGTAAAGTAGAGCTATTTTGTCATGGCCATGCTCGAAACCAGTTTCGTGCGTGTCAGCGCCGTGCTTTCATTCTTTCAATGGCCCAGCGGTTGGGAATCCAACCTACTATATTCCCTCCTGCTGAGTCCAATTAGGTTGTACAGTTGTCATACTAGCACTATATCAACTTTTTTCATTGCATGAATGAATATTTGGATTGTGGTACTACATGTCAGTGTCATTGACTGAATCATCTAACAAGCCCCACTGCTGTAAGATAGCTTGATAGTCCTCCCACATGCTATGCACAATGTGATCACATGCCTCCTTCATGCCTCCATCTCCACTGGACTCGTCGTTGTCATCGGGGATCCCCTGATGGTCAGGGTTATTATAATCAAAGTTGTCGTTGTCGTTGTCATTGTCATCCATAAGAGCTTGTTCATCATGGTTGTGGGCATGTATAAAATTATGGATTGCACATAAAGCAGCAGGTATGCGTGCCTATGGAACATTCAGGTGACAGTAAGAGACTGTAAAAACAGTATAAAAGTCAAAGAGAATGTAAAAATGACATGGAAGTATGGATAGTACATAGGACAGCAGGTATACATGCCTGAATGTTCATAGAATACTCAGGTGACAGCAAAAGAATGCAAAAATGGTGCTTTAACATGCCAAAGATACGCTCAATCATGTTTCGAGCAGATGCGTGTCGTAAATTAAACAGCTCTTCTTTATTTGTGGGTCTGTAAATATATAATCAACATTAGAAGGCTTTGAGTATGAAGGGAATAAAATGCACCTGGTATTGGCACATCCCCATTCAGCTAAATGGTACTGGACACTGCAGTAGGGGACTAAGAGCTCACCACACAAAGGAAACCCTGCATCAGCCAGAAAATACTTGCCAGGAGGTACATATAAGCCTCCTGCACAAGCCTCATTATAAAGGCGTGCATCTGTAGCTGATCCCTCCCAGCCAGTGAGAGCACATGAGAACTCAAGGTTGAAGTTGCTAGCAAAGAGACAGTTCTGCAAAAGAAATCCCTTGCAATTCTGATATGCAGGGTGATCAGATGATGGGGGGGGTGCATGGATGTGACTGCCATCAATGGCACCCACAGCATCCTTAAAATATGGCCAGGACTTTGGATTGTTATGGATTGCGCTAGGGATGTCATCGGTGTCGTTAGGAGAGTGTACATGATGGGTATAGAATGTGGGGGATGCAAAAATGGACAACATCTTGCGGAAATATCTACAATTAGGTGTGAGCTTACAACCATCATAAATAATGAGAATCTTACTTTGAAATAGTGTCATTTGACCGTTGAAATCGCTCGCCAACATGACAGACAGTCAGTCCTGGGACACATGTATACAAAAATATAGCAAGTTGTTCTTCAAGGGAAACATATTGTGAGCTTGCATGACCCAAGGCATGAAGCTCTGAAATGAGTGAGTGAAAGGTATCTGCATGCATCCCCAGTCCACAGTATATATGCTCTGGGTGCCCCAAAATGAGCTCCATCACCCACTCTTGACCTGAGGGCCAATGTATGATATGGCTCAGGTATAGAGTCTTGTAGGAGGGTCTGTGTAGCAGTAAGAAGCACGCTGATAACTAGCGCAACATGTTGGAGAATTCAAGTGTGATCTCGCCGGAATATATGACCACCTGCTGGCTGAGCAGCCTGAGCCTGAGTGAACAGTCTGATCAAGGGTTCAATGGCATCCATCAATCGAGTGAGCAGTGAGTGATGGTCCAATAGATAACAAACCCCAGTACTACACTTCGTAGGGTTGAGACTCAGCCATCGGCAGGACTATGCCGACGTTACCTAATTCTTCGACTTGGGTTACCGAACTAGCTCTAAGTTGGCTCTCAAACAAAGCATTAGTAGTATTACATAATATTGTGCCTGACCCATCACGAAGGCAAATATTCTACTATGTAGCATGAGCAATTGCTATCCGTTCTTAACTCACCGAAACAACTCGCTAGCAGCACGTTAGCCAAGGATATATCTACATAGTCTGAGTGCTACTTGACAGGCGACTGTCGGGGCTGCACAACACCATCGAGGCAGCGACAAATCAACATCCAGAACTCTACACAACACTGTATCTCCCTGCGACTGCAGTCGGATTCCGCATTTCTGCTTGCAGTGCTGCAGCAGACGCTTCGATGAGTAAGCGTTTGATCTCTCGCACAGCTTGTTCCACCTGAAAGTGAGTCAATTCAACAAACTCCTCGGGTAACGCGCGATAAAACGTGCTTACCCTGTATTCCTCGTTGGACTCGATCAGAAGATGGAGTTTGGGTGGCCCTTCCAGAGGAGGCTCTTTCCCAGATTCGTAATATATACCTATTACAGTGAAGTCAAATTGGCATACCGAACAACGATGTTTCTGGACAAACCTTTGTTGGTAACCGATGCGCCCGTCATATCGATGAGCTGGCGAATGGAAAATATTAGTATATGGCCGAAAACCAACAAATCAACACACCTGAACCATGGTTTCCTTGTTGGTAACCCTCCATCTGGCTTTCTGCGGGTAGTCATTGATGGGTATGATAGCGTGGAAGTCTGTAGAGTCGACGTTTGCTTTCCTGAGACCACTCTCATCTGCCTGGATTTGAGACTGTAAGACCAGCCTCGTTGCTTTCATCTGTGCGTTCAGTTTTGCCATAACACTGAGGGCTTGCTTGTGCGCAGCTGTGTCTTTCCCTGCACGCGCAGCAGCGTCCTGAGCAGCCTTAAGTGACGCCTGAAGTTTCTCTTCTTCCTTTGCATGTACGAGTCGCCTGGCAGCTGCAGCTGCTCCAGCCACTCCAAGTAAGCCCTTCGAAGAATCCGGAGCAGGGCCGCGCTTGATTTCGACTTTGAAGTTCCCGAATGTCATATCATCGCCAGCAGTGGTAGGGGTCTTGACAGCAGCCTCATCCACCTTCTCTTCTTCGGGTTCACCGTAGGCTTTCCGCTCTGCTCGATCTTTAGCCTCACGCTCCTTATCGAGCCTATCAAGACCTTTTCCACCAAATCCTGACC